>BGPR01001731.1:0-62495 GCA_013235015.1 Araneus ventricosus
TTTTCCAGTTTGTAGATTATTACCATTTTTTGTTATTGAGATGTGCAAGCAGTTGAGAGATACTGTCTAGAACTCGAAAAAAAATATTTCATTATTGTTTTATCTTCGTATAATCGCTCATTTTAGAGCATTCTAGAGTATCAGTAAAATAAATTTAATCATTCTCATAATATCTATATCAATTTATTGATCGGACAGTGAACTATAGCACGGAAAGTAACACAGATTATATCGCTCTTTTTTTTATTTTCTTTCACCTTAATCACATTTTTGATGGAGTGTTTATGTCATTCATTTCAGATAAATGTGACACAACAAAGATAATTACAGCAAAAAATATCACAGTGCTAAGATAATGTATCACATGGTTTTTTAGTTCTAATACCAGCCAATCTGTAATTGGTTTGCATTAAAGAAATGGACCACGTGTTTCAACAGTTGTGAGAATAAAAATTATTAATCTATTAATATAAATTCACCAGCATATAAGATGCATTATTAAAATTGTGCATTTCTTATGATTTGTGAATTATGGATGTCAGTTTTGGTCGTCAAGTAATAAGTTAACGTTTAAACCATAATTTTGTCCTGGATGTAGTGGGATGAAGAGTTGCTGCTGGAATAAACGCTAGATTATCCATTTGTTTACTGATTTTTTAAACTTTTTTTTTATTGTATTGGCTAATTCGACCTAATTTAAGTTCTGCAATCCCATGCAGGTTAAAGTTTAACTTCTGAATGTTAGTAGATCATTTGGCAGTTCTACCTAGCGTATGGTACACTGGAACGAATTTTACCAATGTCGCCTAGAACCTAAAAATTGTAAACGAGGACTTCTCTGGATGTGCTGAGTCAGCTGTCATGTTTGACCATTAAAACTTGCTTAATGTGATGTATCTGACTTCGATCAAGAAGTTTTTATTTCATTTAATAGTAATAAAATTTTATAATTTGAATGTAATTTTGTAAGTAACGAGTATTTAAATAAATGAAGAAAGTACGTTTCTTTAAAGATCCTTTAATGTTGCTCTAAAAACAAAAGGATATATTTTTTTTAATTTTTAGAATAATATTTTGTATAAATTACATATGCAACATCTATACTTATAAAAGGCAAAGTTTGCGTGTGTGTGTGTGTGCGATGGCCAGACGAATCTATCACACTTACAGTCATGAAATTTGGCACACAGGTAGTCTTAATGGTGACTCAATGCACCTCGAAGCCAGAATTTTAAAATTTAATCTAGAAAATTTTTTCTTTAATGTTTTCTGTTGTTTTCGGTCATTTTTGGCACATTTACGGTTGTAGTATATTTTCTAATGATCGTTGAAAAACAATCAATGCACAATCGGATAGAACAAAAATGTTTCTTTCTAATGAATTTCTAACGTGATTTACTGAATTTCGAGAAATTTTTAAATAATAGTCACTTTTCCTTTATATTTTTAACTTTCAATTCTTATTTTCTTGCATCCGACGTTCTAATAACGCTATCATTTTCAATTTTTTTTAAAGGTATAAACCAGAATATTTATTCCGGTTTTAAAACAAGAATGGTTAAAATATCTTTTTTCTCCGATTTTCTATGAATTTTTTTTATTCATCAGTTCAAAACATTTTCTCTCGCATATCCGAATCGACGAAGCTTTCGACCGACCCAAGGTTACTCTCAGTTCCCAGAATACATTTCTACTATTCGATTGGCTGGCGGTACCAAGCGAAAGTCACGTCATACTCTCGATCATTTTATTGCGTCAACTAATCTTAATTATTTCATTTTACGGATCCAAGAATCATTTGATTTATTTGTTTTATACTTTTCGATAGTCGCGCATATATTTTGATATCTTTAGTTAAAAGAACACGTTATTCATCTCGCTCAAGTTCCTGCGTGAACTTTCACTAAAAATCAAGGGCGAAATCAATGAGATATATATATCAATGTCATTAAAATCAATCAATGTTGAAATATATATATATATATTGAAAATGTTATGAGATATGGATATCCTATAAATTGCATGTATGCTTATGTTAATAAAAAATTTTTACCACCATTAAATTAATAGTCTTTTAGATTTATTTTTATGTGATCATAATGGAATTCACAAAGATATTAGTATTTCACTACATAGATAAATGGCGCCCCTAGATTAAGAATAAGATTGCAACATATATTCATTTTTATTTTTATGTACATTTTCAAAATAATATATATTATTATAAATATGTTAAATTTAAAATTATAGTTAATTTTTTAAGGGTGTTTATTATAGCATTAATAGTCTAATTTAGAAATAATATTTTCACTTTAAATGCGTTTTCTTTAAGAAAACGCTCAAGTCATAACAATAATTAAGACCATTGATTTGGTATGCTTTAAGTTATATACTTTCTCGTTTCTAATCTTGAAAGATTTGGACCACAATTTGGTTGGTGCCACAAATCTAGATTAATGCGACATAATCGATTCCCAAGATCGATTGGTATTTGATTGTTGGAATTCCAATTCTGGGTTGTCTTTTTCTTAGTAGTAATAAATAGTATATAATCTAACTATCTTTTGTATTTCATTTGTATGATTATTGATAAGGTAACTTTATTTTTATTTTAATTTTTAGATTGATATATGTATGTATTGAAAATGTGACAGTTGTTTTGATTGTTTGAAATATTTAACTATATATATATATATAATATATATATGTTTTGATTTTTTTTTTCAAAACTTTGAACTTTTTTATTTTGTTGAAGTCATTATGCCACGGGCAACTCCGTGCGCGTACTGCTAGTCTATATATATGTGTGTTTAAAGAGTGTCTTCTTTTACTTACAGATTGTTCCAAAGCTCATAGCAGATCTTAGAAATATTATTCCAAAATGAGTATGTTAAACTACAATACTTCCTTATTTTGTTAAATATGTATGCTTTAAATTAAAACATCAGTTTTCTCAGTGAACGGAAATCAGAAATTAATAATATGAGTAAACTTTTTTTTGTCATTTGTTATTCAGACATGACACATTTCCGCAGAAACGCGGATTTCAGATTTTTCGGCATCAGAATTTATCATTTTTAATTTTTTATTATATAATAATTCTACAATATTTTTAATATCTTAAGCACTTTTTGTATAAATTTATTTATTTTATTGTTTTATTAATTATACCTATTTCACTTCTCGGTATTTATGTTTGGTACGATTCATTATTTATGAAGTTTAGCTTTCTTTGTTCCAAGGATAGGATGGATAGGATGAAGATTTTATCTCCGGCGTATGCTCCAGAACTGAGTTCCTGGCTTGTGCCGGGTTTAAAAATTATTAATTCAAGAGTATCACAAAAATAAAACAGCCTTCGTTTCAAGCTGCCTTAAAAAACAAAAAATTGCCATCAAGAGACGGGCTAGAAAAATTGCCGATCCAATTCGGTCAAGAGAAAAAGAAAATGGCACCCTCATATTAAGGCCGCCATATTCCTTTTTTTTTGTTGTTCCAAGCCTGCGTCATATCTGGAAATTTTGTGTTGATATTTTTCTCGTTATATTTTCCTGATATGTTAAAGAAGCAATATTTTTTTGATTTAATTTAATTGCAAATTTATCTTAATTTAAATAGAAATTTTATTTGTGACTAATCATTCACAGAATATGGACGAGTTTTCTGAATGTAAATAAACATTAAAACTTGGACTCGCTTTGAAGGTTCCATTGACTTAGCATTACACTGGAATTACATAGTCACCGCATCTAATGTAAATAAACAAGACAAAAACTCATCCACAAGGAATGGGTCTATTCTGGTACCTCCGGTTGGGTTGGGTTCCGCTCGTTAACAGCGGAACCCAACCCAACCGGGGTACTCATTCTAAAAGATGAAGTGCTACAAGACGAGTTGATAATCATTGTGCTGTTTAGGCGACCGCTCTCAATAGTGGTAAAAAAATCTGAAGTGAAGTGAATAGTTGTTTTGTTGACGTAAATAAAAAATTCGTAAAGGAGAGAGAGTTGGGGATATTTCCTGCTGCTGTCATAGTTCAGATGTTATGACATATGTTGACTGTTTAACTTATAAAATATGTTTTATGTTATAATCCATCAACTCGTCTTCATCTTCATATAAATGCCTTAACTTATTTTTATGGTAGGATTTTTCTAAATGTTTTGAAAGCTACTGAATAAAATTTTATTGTTAGTGCACTAAGAGAGGCGTTTATTTCGATTCGTTTGTCATTTGTGTCAAATGTAGACAAGTTATTGATATATATATATATTTCTTTTGCAGCGCGTTGTGCGAAATTTTGCAAAAATAATATGTCTCTGAATTCCATGTACAAAGCATTTACTCGCAGGAAATTCATCCCTGACGAAAATTTGACCAAAACAGAACTTGATCGTTGTTTATCAACATTTGATTTAACATTTTTAGGTGAGATCTATTTAATTTTTTATGTTTGAAGATGAATTAGTTAAGATACTCTAAAATTGTTTTTATGGTGCTCATTTATAAGTAATGTTTATTAAAACTTTTCTAAGTGTGTCATGTGTAGAGTAATTGTTATAAAACTCAATAACGAAACGTATACTTAATTTTCGTAATAAATGTATTAATGCTTTTTTTAGATAAAAGATAGTTTAATCATGCTTAAGATAAATAGTATTTACTACTTGTAAGAGACTAATAGTGCTTCCTATTTGTACTGTTAGAAGTAAACTCTATTATTTGTTATTGTATGTGCTGTTGTTCTAAATTTTTATGACAAATGTAAGATTTTATTATAAATTTTTTACATACAAGTGAAAGATTGCTGATCTCTTTTGAACATTTAGTTCATAATGATTCAAATTCATTTGAAATTGCCTCCAGTCTAATTTTTTTTATTTATTTCAGCTGATTAGTCTTAGATACAAAATTATTTATATTTTAATTTGTGTCTACAACTTTTTAGGCAATCAGTAAGCAACTGGTCCACTTTAGTACATTGTCATAGTAATATATGTTTTATTTTGTTTTTGTTTGATGCTTTATATTTGTGTAGGATTTTGTTGAAAAGTCAGTTAAAAAAATTGGTAGTGCTGTAAACATAGAAATTAATAAGGGTATAAAAGTTAGCAAGGATTTTATTGTTTGTTAAGTTCTGTTATATGATGCACAAAGTAATAATGCTGTAGTTTTCTTAATAAATGATTTAAAAATTTAGTGGTTTTTTTTGTGGGGGGGGGGGGCAAATTATGATCAACAGACAACATTAACCATTATATGTCAAAAAAGTTAACTTAATAAATTTTTTTATTAAATTTTAATGAAATGTTACTTTTAACAATTTAAATTTTAGAAATGCCCTTTTTCTCCCTTAAATTTTATAAAGTTTTTGTGTATTGAAAATTTTTGGATTAATATTTTTTTAAATGTAGGTGTTGGAAGTACTCTTGGTCTGGGTATTTACATTTTAGTTGGTCAGATTGCAAGTTCTACGTCTGGACCTGCTGTAGCTCTTTCATACTTCATCGCTGCTGTAGCATCTGTTTTTGCTGGTATGTAACTATCTTAATGGTGAATAATTCTCCTTTTGTCTACAAGAATTTTTAATTAAACAGTTTCTATTAAATTATTTGTGTTTCCTTTATTATGTGTTTCTTATACAGTCCTGGCATTTACTACAATATTTCTTTAAGATATTACTGATTGGTTTTCATTGAGTATTTATTTGTAGTCAGTCTGGTATTTACTACAATATTTCTTTAAAGATATTGTAAATATTTTCAGTTTTCTCTTTATGGTGTATAAGTTTATGGTGTTTGTAAATTTTTAGGGCATATGTTGTATACTAAGAGTATGAGGTGTATTTAAGGTTAGGTATATGTGTGGTGGTGTTGTAAAGATATCAAAGTCTGTTTTTATAACAGTTTATTTAATTTTCTGAACAAATAGAACAGAAACATTTTGAACATAAAATTGTATCTAACATTTTAAAGCTTATCATAATTGTTTTCTACTAAACCATTAACTAGAGATTATTTGGACTTGTTTAATATTATTGCAGAATCTAAAATGAAATATCATTAAAATGAAATGAAAATATTTAAAGGAATTTGTTAATTTTGCGTGTTTTATGAATGTCCATATTTTTTTGCATTTATATGTTTAAAAAATATTGACTTTTGATCGATTTCAGTGGATAGTCAATTAAGTCCATTTTTTTAAATTAGGTTATTTGAAAAATTTTAGTTAAAAGTTCATTTTGGCTTACCTTTATGTTGTTACATGTTAATAAAAACATTTTGTATCATTACAAAATTGGTATTTTTTACCACTGATATTAAAAGATCCTTTTTATTTCATTTGAATGTTTATTGACTTACACTGATTGGTTTCTAGGCCCTCTTATTGATCTTGCAGCATTTCTGATTTATTTATGTGGTTTTGAAAATTTCCAAAATCATTGATATTTCATCTTCTTACATAAAAAAAGAAAAAAACCATAGGATACATTTTTCTAAATTGACACAAACATTTTCATAAAAAATATTGACAAAATCATATTTAAATTAGGCCTGATTATTTAAAGCCTTAACACTTTGAATCGAGAAATGTAAAATATTTTTTTCAGATTACCAAACATCAAAATTTTAATTCAGGAATTTGACTTACTTAACAGTTTAGATAAGCAATACTAGAGTGAACACAATTATGGTTTGTCTTTATCAAACACCTAATTCATTATACTACATACATGAGTTTAATAACTATGAAGAAAAATCAGGGAAATTTCCTCCAGAACTTTTCTTCTATGAATATCTTAATAAAAGCAACTTCATTTCATTTATTGACTGATAACTGAATGTAGGCCTGATGATAATAGTTCATTGAATCTAATGCATTGTCTTTTCTGAGATTGTTATTTTTGTAGTGTTTTTCGAATAGAAACTGCGTCCTTTTTTTCCCCTTCTTCATCAGGATATTTCATTCCAAATTCACCCAAAAATTATAAATAATTAGAGTCAAGATAATATAAGAAGGCATGATTCATTTAGAACTGTTTCTTTTGTATTCATTTTGTAGCTCTCTGTTATGCTGAATTTGGGGCCAGAGTTCCTAAGACTGGGTCAGCATACGTGTACAGTTATGTTACTGTTGGAGAATTCATGGCTTTTGTCATAGGCTGGAATTTGGTGTTGGAATATGTGATAGGTAAGAGCAATACTTAACTTTAGTTTTGAGTTTTTATACATGTTTCTTGTAATGTTTTGCACTTGTAATTATATAATACTAGCTGATATACCCAGCTTTGTTCAGGATACCAACCAAAAATTTGATTGAACATTGCAACTTAGAGACAAATAAATTAAAAGGTTTAAAATATCTAATATTTTCATTCAATAGGAATGGTAAAACTCAAGTTAAAATAGTTTTTTTTGTATACATGATAACATAATTTTTAATTTTCTCAAAACCTTCTTTCAGCTTCATAGCATTCGCCACCAAAATTTGAAGAAAAAAAAAATCCATTCAGTAGTTTAGATTTCTATAGCTTACAAGATATTTATCATTTCAGTTTTATTAACACTTTGGAAGCAGGAAATGCAAAAATGCGTTTTTCTCGACTTGCCCAACATCGAAATTTTAATTCAAGAATTTGACTTGCGTACTAATTTAGATAAGTTGGTCATGTTAATAGATGTCTGTAGAATACGTTTACTTTTTCTTTTAAGGTATAGACTTTGTCTAGAGCAGTGGTGCGTAAACTGTGGGCCCCGACCCCCAGAGGGGTCGTGAGAAAATTTTTGTGGGTCGCTAAATTCAAAGAAATTTATTTGACAATAAAAAATATTAGGCTTTTCTTCAGATTATGGACCGCAACCCCTCTGTGGGTCATGAAAAAGTTTTGCACCAAGTGAGGAGATCAGTAATGAAAATAATTTGCTCAACCACTGGGTTAGAGTAAGCACAGTTACTGTTTGTCTTTTTATTTGAACTTGCATCTAATTCGTATCCCCCATACGTGTTTATATGAATATTAATAATTAATGCAGATAAATTTGCATTGTTCTGATGCTAATTATTGAATTTGATATGTTTTTTTTTTTTTAATTTTGTAATTCAGTCTTATTTTTTGGAGGAAGGAGGAATCTTTTAACATTATTCATCTGTTCGACCATGGTTGCTTGATCATTATGTTATGAACATTTAACTTTATCCTTATTTTTAAGTTAAATTTCAATTAAGTCACAAATATTTTTCACCAGAAAAAGGTTTCATGAATTACACAGCTAGGCCTTATTAATATCTCCATTTTTATTCACTTCCATGAATTCAAAAATAAATTCAAATTTAAAATTGTGAATTATGCATGTGAAACTTATAATCATATTAATGTGCTCTTTTTTGTTCTGTTTTAGGTACAGCATCAGTAGCCAGAGGCTACAGTAATTATTTGGACTCTATAATTAATGAAACCATAGCAAGACATTTGAATGAAACATTACCTATTCATTTTCCATCACTTTCATCATATCCTGACTTTTTAGCTTTTGGTATAACACTTCTATTAACTGGTAAGTGTGCCTTAACTAGGTCTACAATTTCTCTTTACTTAAGATAATTGACCTTTTTCTAATGGTTTGGTACAGATGCTGTACCAGTAGTGTTTTTTTTTTTTATCCTTGGGGGTGGTACTTATGTTGAACTACGAAACCATTAGAATTTCATTTGTCTGATAACACTAGAGTCTAAAGCAGCTTATTTTGACAATACAGAATAACCTATACTTCTGGCGCAGCACCGATGAATGACATAACTCATGTTTTATGCATCTTGAGATTACATTTCTGTTTGATTTCACCAACAACTAGAAATAGATTTTTTTTTTCTCACTTTGTGTGCACCAATGTTTTGCTCTCAAAACAAAAAAAAGAAAAAGTTTTGTGAATCGATTCTCTTTTTTTTTCCTTCGCTTAGCATTTAAGTACATAGTTTGTGCATTATTTATTAAAGGAAGCCTGAGAAATACCAATTGTAGGAACTTGACACAATATTTAAAATTGTATGTGGCAGTAGAGTGCATGAAAAAAAAAATGACTACATCAACCATTCTTTTATGTTTCTTATCTTGAGATAAAGAATGCATTAATTTTTCAATAATGAAAAAAAATTATTAAAAATTAAAATATTTACAATGACTAATGCTAGAAATTAATCTGTGTACATTGCATAATTAAAATAAATAACAGTAAATATCGGAGCTGTAACACAAATTTTTAATTATATATTGCTGCTTAACAAGCAACATGACCTATCTCAATTTTTTGAAATTTAAAAGAGGAAGAAGATGCTCAATTTTTTGCAACCAGTAACTAATATTTCTGAATTTTTTTCATATCTGATAGGAACATGCAGTCTTATGTTTACATCAGATATGAAAAAAATTCAGAAACTTCTGTTATTGGTTGCAAAATATTGAGTATTTTTTTCCTCTTTGAAATTTCAAAAAATTGAGATAGGCGGTGTTGCTTGTTAGGCGACGATATTCAATAAACCATATTTTTTTTTCCTCTTCAAATACGGAATTTTAAGAAATTAAGGTATGTACACTGAATATTTTATATTATATAGAACAACTGCAAGCCTCATATTCTATTTTAAATATTTTTCATAGCATATTTTCAATATTTTTCATTTTATATGCAAATATTTGTCAGACACACTTTTGTACAAATTAGTCCGTTAAATCTAGATTTTACTGTATTTCATATTAAAAAACCAAGTAACCATTTAGAGGGAGAGAGAGAGACTAGATATTAATTTGTTCACTTCAAAGAAATACATGACTAAGTATTTTCCAAAAAAAAAATAATAATAATTCCTTTCATTTTTTAATTAAATTATTATTCATTTATCAAAATTTAAAATTCATGTATCAAATTATTCAATTATCTCATGAAAATTAAAAAATCTCACATCCTAAAAACAATTGAATCATAAGTGAAATAAATGCCTATTTATGGAGTTGATTAATTGACACAATTTTGGTACAAATAATGTGCTATGGTTAAAAGAAATTTGTTTCAGTATTTTTTAATGTTATATTGGAGAAATGCCAATAATGAAACCTTTTGATTTTCTTTTCCTCCTTTTTAATATTCTATCTCATTCATACTCTTTATATTGTGATATATCTTTATTCTGAGATATTTTCATTTGATTTCTTTGAGTTTCTTGCATAGCCTTCATATTTCACTTTTCATATTTTTGAGTTTTCTTTTGTGTATCGCAAAAAAAATAAATAAAAAATGATGCAAATACTGAATAAATAATATAACACAAAGAATTTCAAGAAATTTGTTTACCAATTCAATGTAATGTCACGTGGTAAAAATCAGGGTGCTGTACAGAATGTCCACTCTTATCGTGGCCCAGTAGCTAATTTCTGAACTGTTAGAGATAGATATATAATACCAATTGAAAAAATGCTTTAAATGAAGGGAAGAATTATATTTACTGTTTTCTGAGTCAATAAATATATTTCTGAAAAAGTTACGAATTCTAATTTTTTATATGGTCCCTTGGTCCTATCAATCATATTTAGTAAAATATTCTTCACACACTAACATTTTAAACAAAAATAGTTCCACTCTTCTGAGACTAAAACTGACTGAGTTATGGAGTTTTGAATTTCATAATTTTTAACCGATAAGCAGCCTTATCAAACAAGTGTTACACATTGATTGGTGGATCATCTTCGAGGTGGCTATTGAAATGGTGTGAAGTGGTCTAAGTCAACAATATTCAAAGCTCCATAACTCGGTTAGTTTTAGTTGCATAAAAGGGGGACTTTTTTTGTTTAAAATGTTAGAGTGACAAAAATATTTGACTAAATATGATTGATAGGACTGGGGGACTGTATAAAAAGTTAGATTTCATAACTTTATCAGAAATATATT
The DNA here is from genome assembly GCA_013235015.1 of Araneus ventricosus. Classification (NCBI taxonomy): domain Eukaryota; kingdom Metazoa; phylum Arthropoda; class Arachnida; order Araneae; family Araneidae; genus Araneus; species Araneus ventricosus. The sequence goes on from BGPR01001731.1 coordinate 10,941, forward strand.
TATTGACTCAAAAAACATAAATTATAATTCTTCCCTTCATTTAAAACATTTTTTCAATTGGAACTATATGTCTATCTCCGGTGCAGAAATTACCTATTGGGCCGCGATAACCGTGGACACCCTGTATAGCACTCTGATTTCGAACATGAGAAAGTATATTGAAATTGAATATATTGAATTGGTAAACAAATTTCTTGTTATTTTTCTGTTAAATTTAGTAATAAAATTTAAATAAACAGTACTGTACACACTGTTATTATATTATTTTTGAGGGTGTCCTAAAAAACTTATCAAATCACCTTTTTGTTATTTAAGAATTGCCAGTTTTGAAAGAAATTAGCATTTTGAATTCAACAGTGCTATAAGGTTTAGTTTCTTCACTCCAACTTTAAATTTTAATTATTAGTTAAAATTTTAGGCACTATTACGGCATATAAAATTTTTATTCAAGGACAGTGTATAACAGTTATTTTTTTTTTAAATAGACTTTTTTTTCTTTTTTTGACATTTTGATAAATTAGTATGGATAATTTGTTTATTGAAAATATGCAGATGGTGAATTGCTCTTAATTATACAGCTAATCATTGGAAATTTAGATACCTAAAATTATTTTCTTTGCCATATGCACACTTTGAATATCTTAAAACTGTATTTTGACTTTTGAATACTAATTAATTTTTAATCTGTCAAACTGCTTTGAAGCTAAATTTTTTTATTCAATATTTTGCATATAACAAGTTATATTGTTTAAAGCAATGAAGATAAGTAAATTTTTATGTTGAATGCAGGTTGTATTTTGTTGTACCTTTTGGCAACAAATGAAAATGAACTGGCACAGTGAGGTGTAGGAGATGGTATGTTATTTTCAAACAGAGAGAGGCAAAATTTGATTACATTTCTGGCAAAGAACTTCATAACATTGCAAGGGAAAAAAAAGATCAAGTTTAGTTCAGAAATATTTGTATACAAAATAAAATTTGTGGTTGTTCATAGATATTCTGTTATGAATTATTGTGTTTTAATAGTTAATCATAAACTATGTTATAAATTTTATTTTTTAAAGTGTATTGCATATTTTACTTATTTGAAAATTGTGCTTATAGTCAAGATGTATTAATAGTCGATTCAATGATTTAAATTTATACATATCTTTTTTTACAGTGATACTGTCATTGGGCGTCAGAGGATCTTCTGTCTTCAATAACGTGTGTACAATATTAAATCTGTTAGTTGTAACCTATGCTGTGATAGTTGGTTTATTCAAGGTAAACATTCATAACTGGAAGTTAACGCCTGAAGAATTGCCGAGTTCCAAGTTTGGAACAGGAGGTTTCTTCCCTTATGGATTCCGAGGAGTGATGTCTGGTGCAGCAACTTGCTTTTATGGATATGTAGGATTTGACTGCATTGCTACAACAGGTTAATATCTTTTTTTCCCACTGATATGTAAAAACTAGGGATGTAATGAATATTCGGTATTCGGCCGAATAAAATTCAGGATGATGATTTTTTTTAAATATATTTAACAAAGAATATTGCAGACTAGCATTTCAGTGCATTTATTACCAAAAAATTCCCCTAACAGTTTCCTAATTTTAAGTTGTATAGTAAGTATATAAGTGTATCTAATAATTTTACAAATCAACTGTCATTGTAAAGCCTAAAATTATGATGCAAGAATAAAAATTTTTGACCATTTTCGTGAAAAGGTCTATGCCATTTGGTTTCATATATAGTACCGGTTTCAAAAAAAGAAATTCCCCATTTTTTTCTCCACCGATTAAGTGGATTAACGGTCCTAGCTAAAAGAAATTCTTTATCAAAATGAAATTTATTTCTAATAATTTTAATTTATCCTCTGAATTTTCTCCTGTGTTTGGCATTGTCAAGTTCTGCAATGATGACTTTTTCTATTTTTGTGACGAAATCCCAAATTAAAGAGGGTTTATCATTCCTTATTACTGGAATTATTGGAATTCAGGTGTTTAAAATATTACAAAAAATCATCAAGGTGTTAATTCTTTTAATGTGCAAATAATTTTAAAACATCAATTTTAGTTCTCTTTAATTTTTTTCATTTAAAATTTGAGAATTATTTTATTTAGAATCAAAAGGTAAATGTTTTTAAAAAGTTGATATTTGGCCAAATCACTTCGTTACATCCCTAGAAGGAAAAAAAAAATTATGTTTATATAATCACTAGCAGTACGCGCACGGCGTTGCCCGTGGGATCGGGATTTCAACAAAATAAAAAAAAGCCCACATACAATTGCATAAATGAAAGTTTTAAAAACTAAATCAAAACAGAAATATATATATATATATTATTGAGTTGGTCCGCCTCCTTTTCCTCTCGACCGAGTACCGTTAAATCCAAATAATGTTAAAAAATTACAATGTGATATTTATTACACCGCGAGCAAAGTATGAAAGCCAAAGAAATAAGTTAAGATACGCTTAAAAATAATAATCGAAGTCATGGAGTAAATACATCATCTCCTCGCAGAACGCGAAAGTAATGACGTCACCCTGGCCCTTCAGCCAATGAAATTGCCCGCAACGTTCCGGAGACTGTCGTGGGCGGAAGCTTCGCTAGAGGAAAAAAATCGTTCAACTACCAGGAAAAAATTAATTTTAAAAAAACTAAAAAAGATATTTTAACCATTCTCGTTTTAAATCCGACAGAACCGTTGCAGTTATAAGCTGAAAAAAATTGAAAATAATAGTGTTATTAGAAAGTCGGATGCAACAAATTTAAAAACAAAACCAACATTTAGGTACAAAACTGACTGATTTTTAAAAAATTCTCAAAATTCAGTAATTTAAGATAGAAATTCAAAACTAACTTCATTAGAACGGAAATCGCGTGCTCTTTCCGATGGTCTATCTATTTTTGTCGTACAATTATTTGAAACCATTCTAATGAGAAATTAGTGCGAAAAATCAACCAAAACAACACAAAACATTAAATAAAAAAAATTCTAGATTAAAATTTAAAATTTCGGCTTCGAGGTGCATTCAGTCACCATTACGACTACCTGTGTGCCAAATTTCATGGCTGTAAGTGCGATAGATTCGTCTGGACATCGCAGACAAACACACACACACACACAAACATTGCCTTTTATAAGTATAGATTACTGATTATTTCAAAGAACTTGAATAGCTTCGGATTTCTTGTAAGAATTAAAGAGGAGTTTGTATTAAATGATAAAAATGAATTTTTATGTTGCATGCTTTATATTTTTTGTAATTAGATGAAATCGTTATGAAATTGCATTGCATGATTTTTATTTATTAATTGTTGCCAACTTTTTTATATGACTACATATATCTTTTTCAAAGATATTGTATCATAAATTATGAAGTTAACTTGTGATGCTTAGATACAACTCATCACAAAGTTGTATAATGACTTAGAATAAAATGAATATTAGGATAGATCAATAATACAAGATTTGAATTTAGAATAAGGAAGCTGTAATTCAAAAATAGGCTGAATACAGCAAAATATTTTTACAGTATGTTATTATTACACTAAAAATAAAGTTAGACATTTTTGTGATTTTTTCACCCCCTCTTCCCTTTACCTTTTACTCTAGAGTGCTCATATGCTATGTTAATTTTTAAGAACTTGGCTGTAAGAATTAATTTTTTTTTTGTGTGTGAATGAGTATTTGGAACAAAGTAAAGTGTTAGGATAGATGAGCAAAGATAGATTAAGAGGGGGGGGGGGGCTGTAATTCTAAAATATCCAATTATTAGGATTTAGGAAAAAAAATTAATTCAAAAATATATAACTATAGTAGACTTTTCGCTACAGGAAGGGGGAAATTTGTGTGTCCATTTTTTGCCCCCTTAGAATGAAATTTTTTCTAGCAAATAAAAGTTTTTTCTTAAATAGTCAAATGATCTATTAATGCCGGAACTCAGTTCATTTTATTATCATGCTTCTGAAAGTGCAGCATTTTTCAAGCCTGTTTTATATTCTGACATTTAAGATTTGAAATGAATGTGATGAAATTATTCACTATTCATTAGTGGTTAATAATAGAATTAACTTCCACTGTATGTGTCTTAATACAAATGGTTGCAAATGTCACTGAATATGTATAATGGCTCTGGAGAAAATTTTCATGTAGATTTTTTTTCCCTTCCTAGTTGTGATTTCTTGAAATACTTTTTATTTAATGAATTGATTACATTGCAGGTGAAGAAGCTAGGAATCCACAAAGAGCCATTCCAATAGCTATCATTGGTTCATTAATGATAGTTTTTACGGCATACTTTAGCATATCATGTATTCAAACTTTGATGTGGCCATATTATGCTCAAGATGTAGCAGCTCCTTTACCATACGTCTTCCAAATGGTTGGCTATCCAGTAGCCAAATGGGTCATAACAATTGGAGCATTGACTGGGCTGTCTACTAGGTATTTTTAAATTTTATTTATTTTATCTGTTCTGAAATGTATCATCGTAGTTTAAAAATGGCTAATAATTTTAATAAAAAGATGCGACAGAATGAAGAGAATCGTATAATATTTTCTGTGAATTCAGTCAGTCTTCATTAATTTGTTATTCAAAATTGAAATACGGTTTTATACAAATATTGGCCAGCAAAAAATTATTACACAAGAGCCTTAATTCATACAAAAATTGTGACTTGGAGAATAGTCTTTCATTTCCCCCCTCCCAATATGAATGAAATACACTTCTTATGCATCAAAGAGAAGCAGGAGTAAAAATACTCCAAATTTTAAAAATTTTTCCAAGAGACTTAATTATTTTGTCTGGTCTTGATTTAAGTTTGCTGAAAAGTTTATTTATAGTTCAGTTATTTATACTTGTTAAAATGGGTATTGCAATTGAATTCCCGAGAAGAAGAACAGTACATGTCCAAAATTAATTATTTTTAATTTTTATTTATTTTTAATTGGTTTAATAATTGTAGATCTAAACAAAGAGTGTAAGAGCAGGACTATTCCAGCATCCCTTCATTGGTTCTAGGCATGTTTTACATTTGAATGAGTATAGATGAACAGTAACAGTCAAAACTTAAAACTTGATTATCCTGAAGTTAAAATTTTGAAATAGTGCTGTTCTTCTCACCGATTCTAATTTATTGAAATGTCAAAGTAATTAATTTTTTAACTGTTAAGAACTATTTAATCCAATGTTGAGCAGTTCAAAGTTTATGTCTGGTATACCAGGCACCAGTTGTGAAGGGGTAAAGGTCCTTAAAAGTCCTTGAAATTTTTTTCCTTAACAAGAGTGGGAATCAACTTCATTGAATAATGAAATACATGTTTTGAAAATTTTAGTCTCCTTGGAGGAATGTTCCCTCTGCCTCGGATTTTATATGCTATGGCTCATGATGGTTTGATATTCAAGTTTTTAGCTAAAACTCATCCGAAATATAAAACGCCTATGCTTGCTACATACATTAGTGGAATTTTTACTGGTAAGGATTTTTTGCCAAATTTTATTTTTTAAAATGATTCTTTTTATTTTCAGTGCTAGATATTTTACTTGAATAAGTAAATTATGTTTACTTCATGATTGGCATGAAAATTATCTGCTTTCTCTCTTAGGTTTCATGGCAATGATATTTGATGTTAAAACCCTTGCTAACATGATGTCTATTGGCACATTATTAGCATACACATTGGTTGCCATATCTGTTTTAATTCTACGGTGAGTTTTAAACAGATTATGAAATTTTAGTAATCTATTTCATAAATAATATATATATATATATATATATATATATATATTCTTTTTTGACTAAATTGTAAAACAATTCCTTTAATACTTGATATTATGTTAACTATTTGTTATGTTCTGCAATAGCAACAGAAAAAAAAAAGTTATTTGAAAAATTTCTTTTTGAGCATTTAATGATAAAATTTCTTCACTCTTTTCCAAGTGGGTGGTACAGATGCTGTACTAGCAATGAAAGATTTTTTCCTTCGTATAAGGAATTGGTATAACTGTTGTACCAGTATCTCGTTAGGATATTTCTCTAATATACTCTAATAACCCGAATTTGGATCAGTGGTGATAAACTGCCTTCTGAGCTATTTCTGTAGTTTATGCTAATAACCCAATGGATTTAAATGGTCCAATCTAAGCAACTGTTTGTGGTCAATTCTAGGCAACCTTTGCGCATTGACAACATTTTTTCCCCTTAACATTAATTTTAAAGTATTTTCGTAAAATGATTATATTAAATTGTAGCTAAAGAAATTTCCTATATGAGGATATAATAACATACTTTCCTACTTAATTTAGAACAGTATAAGGGCTTTTTGTCTTTTGTTAAGATATTTAAAGGAATGATACCTAAATCTAAACTCTTGTTCTCTAATTGTAACCACATAGCGTTTTCTCTTAAAAATTATTTCATTCACCCCATTTACATCGTTACAATATGATTTCCTGTTTTACAGCTCAAATATTTAATAGAATTGAAGTTATGATACCGGTCCAATCTAGGTGCCAAATTTCGCATCTCTCCCCTATCGTTTTACACCCTAGTCTCATTGAATTTCCATATTTATAATGGCTTTCCTCATTGACAATAAGGAAAAAAAAGTATAAGTAACTCCATGAGGGGGGTTGCTGGAACTCTAGATCTCATCATCCTGTGACTTAAAAAGAGGGAAACACTTCCACTTTTTTCAAACAAAGTCTTTATCTCAAGAGGTACCATAGTGCACCTGTAGTCTGAATGTTAAAGTATAGAAAAAGAATTTCTATTAAATACATGAGAAAATAAAGGGGAATCACATTTTTTTAAGCTTACTTTTCTAATCCATTTGATTTTTATCTTTCAAAATTTGTTGTAACTTTAATATGAATGCTATTAGCATTGCAATTTGAATTTATGTAACATTTATTGTCTTAAAAATGTTGATCTCCTTGCAGGTATCGTGTTGATGAGGAAGTTATACCAATGTCCCCATTGCTTGTAAACAATGAAAAACTGTCAAGTACCACAACTGAGTAAGTAGGAGGGGCAGTGCTATTTTATATAGGAAATTATAAAAGCAGATAAATAGAGTATTTTTAACATTCCCATTCAGTTGTATCCAGAAAAATCCTTGGAATTTTTAAGTATAAATACTTAACCATGCTAAGTTTTCTCAAGTTTTTAACTTTTCTGTTTTTGATGTTTTACTAATTAACTAAATTTATTTTGTGTGCCTAGAAAGCCTTAAAATGTCTTTGGTATTTTATTTCTGTGTTTCCATTGCTTTATCTTTTTTCAGTCACATTTTTCTATAATCATTACCAACTTTTTTTCTCAAGCAGATAATAATCCATTAAATTTTGTCAAAAGAAATTCAGTACAATATTAGATTTAATTGGGTTTAAATAGGTTTGATTTTTCATTTGAACTCATAATTGGCTCATCTGATTTGCTAAGACTCCAATGGGAAAACACTTAATAATGTAATCAAATCAAAGATGATTGGAAAGATCTAACTTCGTCATTAACTTTTAAATTTGTTGTCTCTGTTCGAATTTTTTTTTATAAAATTAAGTGAACATTAAAAAGTCATTTCCTAACTAATTGTGAGAAATGATCCAGTATTATGCTGTATTTCTTTCAAAATCAGTATATATAATTTCAGGTGATGATGAAGTTGACATGTTACATCTAAATATGATTGCATTGAAGTATTATATGCCTTTGTAAATATACTTAAAAAAAGTTAAACTGCTGAATTTAATATTTTTTTTAAAATAAATTTCTAATATCTTTAAACAAATGTACCCAGTGTTGTTCAGGGTGAAAATATTTTTTTGCCTTTTTTTTAAAAAAAATTAACTATTTAATTAATTATTGTGAAACCTTCATTTAATCCATTGTTTTGCTTTAAAATTTATGAGCAAAATTTGAAGTACTTATAACATAACAAATACGTAAAATATAACAGTGGCTACAGGTATCACATCTCAGCAGTTGATGGGCATATGTTGTAAATATTATATGTAAAGAGTAAAATATATTTAACATTGACACTCAATGGAATGCTAACATTTTGTAAACTAAAATAAGGATCATATTCTTAACTTGAGAAATACTTTTATATAAAATACAGTTCAACCCCGGTTAACTGAAATAAAGGGGGGAAGGGGGCCGTTTCGGATAACAATTTTTTTGGTTAAGCCATGCACATCTATTACTAATTTGGATCTATTTACAGTGTGCAATTCTGAAATATTTTGAGTGCAAAACGAATTCAAAACTCTCTTTGTAGGCTATACTTATGTTCTTTATTAAAATTTATCCTCCGTCCGGCTCAATGCGTCCGACAGGCACCAGTAAACAATATTGTTAATGCTCATTGATTTTAATTTTAGCATTCTAAAATTAATCACTGACCTCCGTGGGGAGGTTTAAAAAAAAGAGTGGGGGATATCATTGTAAAAATGCGTCACCTTATCGATTATTCCTGTTGAGTGCAGTACGTGCTTTTTTGGATTTGCGATTTCAAGAGGCATTTCGGATAACCTGGGTTTCGGTTAACCCGTGTTCGGTTAACTGGGGTTTTACTGTATTATGATACACAAAATCTTATCATCTGTAACTTGTCCTTTAATTAAAATGTGAGTATCAGTTGCATCTAACAATTTTTTAATCTCATAACTTCTTGAAGAATCACAGACTGTTCCAGATGATTTTTTAAAATTGGTAAAAGTTAATTTTTTTTCATAAGTTATTAATAATTGTTAAAGAATGATACAAAATTTAGTTATTTATTGTGAGTGGCAACTTGGCAGCAAATTAATAAAATAATTTAAAATACCTATAATATTTTCATTCAAAAGAAATATGTAATTGTCACAAAAGTGTTCACTAAAACCTTTCTTATGCTTCATGGTATTTGTGAGCAAAATTTGCAGAAAATATCTTCAGTACTTAGGATTTCTATAAAATACAAACTATTTATGTATTTTCTCTTTTATTTATTTAGATTTATTGAAAATAATAAAGGAAATGAGAATAAATAATTAATTCAGTAAATATTATATTTTTTCAGGTATGATGAATTAGAATCTGAATCCATGGATGCCAGTACATCAACACTTCCCGATAACCCGTATTATATTAGGAAAATGGCAAAGAAAAATATGAGTGCTATTACATCCTCTACAAACACCATGCTTCAATCTACTCAGCATTATTCTTATAGAGATATTTTTGAACAGATATTTAATCGAGAAAATATTGAAGTCCAAACAAGGCTGTCATCACGAGTTAGCATGTGGATTATTACAGCAATCTGTATGTATTTTATAATTTTATTTCTTCAGATTTTCATGCAAATTGAGTATTACTTTATATCTGTCTAACAAAAATTAAATTTAGTGTAACTCGAATATTAACCCCTTCGGGATGGACGTCTGCTGAAGGAAGCGCTCCCACAGGACGGAAGCATGCAAGCACCAACCTTGCCCACCAGCTGAAGCATTTTTTCTAATTCAGAAGAACTCTAATAATTCATTTTCATGTCATTATAATCGGAAAAAATCCATAAAAGGATCATTTATAAATTTACATATTTCCACCTCAGAAAGATAACGCATTCTTTTAGCCAAAACTGCACAAATGAAACTGAGAGGCGTAAAACCTTTGACAGAATATCTCCCATAAAATCCCAACCCAAACCAGAGGAGAAACTATAAACAACCACACCAAAATGAGTTAATGAGATTTTCAACATGTGCTCCTCTTTACTCTTGCCAGCATGTGTTTCTGTTTATACTCCTCAAAATACAATCATTCACAGATAGGTGTCCGACTACAATCTGACCTCAGAGAGAGAAATACTAATGTATGGGACCAATCTTTTGAAAGAAACATGGAATAATAACACCATCTGATAGAAAACATTTTGTTCCAAAAGCCCAACGCATATATATGCGTCACTCGGCCCACAGAGTCGATTCCGCTGTAACACAAGGTGCGACGCTCGGCCCTGGGGGAATCTAGTGCAAACGCACATATGTGGCGTTCGTCCCGAAGGGGTTACAGGAAATTTTGGTCAGTTTTATGTGAAAATTTGATTGGTTATTGCAAATAAAAATAGAGAAAATTTTCCAGGAGAGTGTTTGAGAGAATATTTGATTCGGCTCAACAAATCCATAACAGTTTTATTGGATATCGAATAAAACTTATTTTACTGAAAATTTTGATTTTCTAATTTATAAGGAATTTATCCTTCTGAAACAGCCATTATGAGATTAAGTAAATTGCAAGTGTTTCATAACCAATAACATCCGAGACCTGGAAATTAAACCAAATTTAGACTATATGAAAGACATTTGGGGCGTTTTTTTTTTTGAAGAAGTTCTTTGGATTCATGGGGCACTTTTGCAAGAACTTCCTGTTTATAATCCAACAGTTATAAATTCTGGGAAAACTTTGGATCACATATTTGAAAACTTCCCAGCAGTTTAGAGAAGATGTGCAGTTCTTAACTCCATTTCCCATATGATTTGAACTGATTAACTTTTCCCAAATTTTTGAAACCTGCAAAAAAATTTTCTACATTTTGAATGATAGATCATAAGAAATATTGAGTAAAATCATAAAGTAAATTATTTTTGGCATTGCAGCATGCATTCTTTTGTATTATTTGCATTTATTTAAAATTCTCCTACCTAAGTTTTTATTGTTGCAGTTCTGTATATTTCTTTAGCCCTGTTAGCCCTTTGCGGCACAGTGTGCCAGCTGATGTCGCACCTAATTTCACTTGCTTCTCAACCGTTAAATTCAACTATAAATGGAAAATAATAGGTTTAAGATAGGGTTAATAGTACTCCTTTTAGAATGTATATAGCAGCCTTATGAAATTTCGTTTCAGAATAGGAATTATTATAGATGAAGTTTGGGAAAATTCCTTAACTCAGATATAAGAATTTTTTTCAGTTCTGGACGTTTGCAATTTTAGCAAATTAACTCGAAAATTTTCCTCCAATATTTTTGAAGTTTTAATTTATGATTTTCTGTAAGTTTCAACAATGTTTTTTGAGTCTATCAAAGTGACAGTATCTAAGGGGGTGCTCATATTAGGGGGGTGGGTGACCCCAAAGGGGACTACTCCTTTCGGAATGAAGTGCATTTTTTTAAATTTTTGTAGATTCTATGTGTAGACAATAAACTAAACTCATTCATGATGTTTTTTCATCATATTTCAAAAAATTTAATGCCTTGCGCCGCAAAGGGTTAAAGCCATTACATAAACTCTTTTCACAAGGAAATGTTGCTTCTTAAAAAATAAAATAATAATAAAAAAGAAAATTATTTCACTTTTTAATCATGTATCCTCAAAAATGTTAAACATTCTTAAAGTCGGATATTCTTATAAAATTGAATATTAAAATATTCTAAATCTTTAAGTTGCTACTAAAATTTTTTTTTATGGTGTATAAATAAATTACCTATCTTATGGTTGTTCCTGTTATAACAATTTTGTGATTATTACCATTTCTTATTACAAACCAAGTATCTTATAAAGCATAAAATTAAATAAATAAAAATGCTTAATCATTGTTTTCAGATGTCATGAGTATTTTTGTGATCTAAAATATTGTAATGATTATTCCCTTGATTTAATTTTTATTTTTAGCAGATCAATTGTGAAAATATTTAACAGTGAATAAATATATTTTAACATTTTGTTATTGAATTTGATACTTAATTATATTACGTATTATTACATTACTGTAAAAAGCTGTTGTCAATAATCTAGTTGGGTCATCTTTAATAGGCTACAAAACTGGACATTTCATCTGTGACTGAAATGCAAAATAGAATAATACAGTTTTTTTAATGAAATGCAATTATAATTTTCTTCTCATGAAATGAGTATCTTTAATGTAAAATTTGTTAGTATAAATATGCATGAAACTAATTTAAAAACAATATCTAATATATTGTATTAAAAGAAATAAGTTATCTTTTAAAAATTTCAGTTAAAAAATTTTTTTGACTAATTTTAAATAATTTTAGTCATCAGTAATTGTAAGAGTTAATTTCTTTGACTTCTAAGAGTAGAACTTTACTTTTATAAATATGAAAATAAAAATGTTGAAAATTTACAAATATACTTTCAGGTGGTTTCCTCATTGTTTTGGACATTCTATTAACTGTTTTAGAAGATGACCTGTATGATTTGGATCCAGGAGCATGGTTTTCTGTTGGAATTATATTCCTTTTTGTTATAATTTTCACAACTGCATTAGCACGACAGCCTTCAGATAACAAGAAACTCTCTTTTAAGGTAGGTGGTGCAGTTATTGCTATATTCATGCATTGCTTTATTATTAGTAACTCTTACAGCAGTACATTGAGAATATATATGTAATAAATTCATTTTTTCTGCACTTTTAAAATAATTTCTGTTGTCAGCGCCTCTCAGAACCTAGTAGCTATAATTTTAACTGTCTGACAAGGATCTGCCATATCCCATTAACACCGTAAGCCTCAAAGAACTGCAGAGACTTATTCCTTGGGGAAATCCCTGAAATTTCAGACGCATTGCCAACTACCTGTTTCTGCTTTGAGCACTTCATTGTTGACATGCACGTTGCATTCCTCTCTTAAGTTCCCGATTTGAATGTGTCTGAAATATCTTAAAAGTTCTTACAAAATCTGCATTGATTAAAATAATATGCCATGCTTTAGCCACCAAGTCACAGACACATGATCGAATACAATCTGACCTCAGAGAAAGAAATACTAATGTAACAGTACCAATCTTTTGAGAAAAAAATGGAAGAGTAACGCCATCTGATAGAAAACATTTTGTTCCAAAAGCCCAACGTATATATGCGACGCTCATCATAGAAGACATTTTGTTCCAAAAGTCCAATGAATATATGCAGCGCTCATCCCACAGAGGCAATTTCGTTGTAATGCATGGATGTGGCTCTCGGCCCTGAGGGTAATCTAGCGCAAACGCACATATGTGATCCGAAATAAACTGATTTCTGGGTTGAAACAATTGCCACCTCCTTTTAAGATGCCTCTCAGTACACAACTGATGCCTGTTTTATATATATGATTTTCAAAGTTGGTTAGATGCTCTGGATTTATGTGGAATTCTAGGTATTTTATTTTCTTAAATCAGGATTTTCTGGATTTTTCCAGATATTCATTGTCTTTCTCAAAATTTGTTTTAGAATAAATAAGACATTGCAAAAATTTACATTATATGAAATTCAAGAGAAAAGTCAAATTTTTAATCTGACCAGATGCATAAAAATTCGATTGTTTTGTTCTGTGCATGGTTTCCGCACACCTGGAAAGTCAGGTAAAGTCATGAAAAGTCATGAATTTGTATAATGGTTTTTGTCATGAAAAGTCATGATTTTCAGAAAAAATTGAGTAAAAGTCATGAAAAACTATAGGCTGTCATGGATTCACTAGGCTTTAATAGCGTGGCTTTAATCGCCTAATAATAAGTTTAAGAAATTTATATTATTTATTTAAGGATTCTTCAGCTAGTAAAATCTGCTCTTCTAGAATTACAGGTTCTATTTGTCCGAAAAATTTTTGTGCTGTTTGATGGCTAGAAAACAGTGATTGCATAGCAAGAACCATTGAAATAGTTAAGCCAGTCACGAAGTATCTGTCACAATTAAAACATACTGATAGCAAACTTAAGGCCTCTTTGAAAACATCTATGAAAGATCCTTTCATAAAATGCAAACTTGCTTTCGTTAGGTCATTGTCACTACAATGTGAAATTTTTTGGCAAATTTTCAAAGTGAAAAAGTGTGTGTGCCCTACTTGTATGCAGAATTGTCTCAGCTGTTGGGAGGGATCATAAAAAAATTTGTCAAGCCTGAAAAAGTTGTTGAGGGCTCAGCATTGTTGAAACTTGACCTCAACTCTAAAGATAGTCTCTTGGAAGCTAAGAACATAGATATTGGCTTTGGAGCTAAAAAATACTTGACAGATTTAAAAATAGCTGACAAAACAAAGCTTTTTTTTCTGGACAGTCAGAAAATTTTGCAGAATTTGGCTAAAAAAATTATTGATAAGAGCCCACTCAAATATAAACTTGTTAGAGGTATATCCAGCTTGCATCCTTCTGTTATGTTGAATAATTCAAATATTGGGTTAACTCGGTTTAACATAGTTCTTGAAGTACTACATAATGCAAACCAAATCACCGAGACAGTGGCAGAAAGAGGAAAAGACCAATATGTATCCTTTTGCTCTGTTGTCAAAGAAAGACATCAGGATGAGTTTGAAAATTTTTTGTCTGATGAGTGCAATCTATAGCTCGATAACTTTTACTATGGATTATTGTCAAAGGGGAAAAAGTGGGAAGATTTGTGGCAGGTTATAAAATTATGCTTTATATTCCCCCATGGAAATGCTTCAGTGGAAAGGGGCTTCTCTTCCTCTTGGTAATACTAGTTGAAAACTTGAAAAATAAAAGTTTGATTCATCAAAGACGAGCATACGATGGAATTAAATCTCTTGCGGGAGTTGAAAATGTCTCTATTACTAAAAGAATGTTGTTAGCTGTTTGTGGTGCGAAGCATCGGTATAGAGCGGATTTAGTGAGGAAGAAAGAATATTTAGATAAAAAAAGCATCAAAGACGCAAGAAAAGAGAAAATTAGAAAATGAATTGCAGCATTTATATAATCAGAAAAAGAAAATCCGATTGGAAAAAGAGAAGGAAGAAACTGAATTTGAAGAAAAAATTCAAATTTTGGATGAAAAGAGAAAATCCTTACTGTGATGATTCAAATTAAGTTTAAATATAAGAACTTTATATTGAGACATTAAATTTTGAGATTAATACAGAAATGTAAATAATCATTATTGTGATACATTAAATATTTTTGAAACAACCTCACAGTTGCATTTTTTACTGCTAATTTTACTTTCTTATCATTTGGCTAAAGTTAATGAATTCAAATTGAATTGGAAAAATTTTGGTTGCATTTACAAAACTGCTATATGATTAAGCTTAGATTAGATAAGGAAATACAATAATTTATTTCTATGTACACGAGCTTGTAAACATTTATAAATACTTTTTCTATCCCAAAATTCCTGTATTATCTCCAAACACATTCATTTTGTTTGCATTTACGTAAGACGCTTAATTCATATATACTTTAACTAAAGCATTTCTAAGTCATGGAAAATTATTGGCCATAATCGAGGAAAGTCATGGAAATTCATGATTTTGTAACAGTGTATTTTGGCAGATACCCTGTCTGTGTCTTCCCCATGTCGCATTTTCGACTGATCCAGAACTTTCCAAATAGTGTATCATTTCTCACAATTTTTAATGGCTACACAAGAAGTTTTTGGGTGATTAAATCCTTCACAAGGCTCTGTTGGTAAAGATTTTAGGGAAAATTTATTGAATAACCAGACAACTTGTTCATTATATTCCATGAATATTTCTCTTTCTGGTACCACTTCCTCTCCAGCATCTGTTAATATGAATACTTTGGATTTTAATCTAGTACTTTAAAAAATGAGTGAAAAGCCATTGTTTACATCAAAATGATTTGCTGGTCAAACGGAATTTACAATTGTTGACTAAGAAAAATGTCAAGTAGCATTTCCCAGAGTTATGCTAAATACATTACAAGAGAATCAATCCTCTTGAGGGGGGACAGGGGCAATTTAGAACATATTGATTCGGTGGAAAGGGAAAAATAAATAGAATGCCATTTTATGAAATTTCTTTCTCCCGAATGATATTTGTGTCATGGTAGAGTTCACCTGGCAGCTCACAACAAGAATGATGCTGTAATATTTGTAGAATGGAGTGTTTCTATAGGCATTATTGTCTTTGTATTTTGTTTCAGACCATGCGTTCCCTAATGAAAATTGTTTAAATTTTTTACTGCCACCTCTTAATTTGGCCCATCTTATTATTATTATTTAAACAACTTGTAAGATATTTGCTTTAAAAAAAAGTAACATCTTGTGTTTAAAGCGATTCTACTTTGTACCACTGTTTTGTAATTACTGTTTTATGTTTTCCTTTTTAGGTACCTTGGGTGCCATTTATTCCTATACTGAGTGTATTTGTAAATGCCAATCTCATGCTCAAGTTATCTTCAGACACCTGGAACCGGTTTCTGTATTGGATGATTGCTGGTAAGTTAATTCACTAAAATTCTGAAAATGTTTTAAAGCAGATTATTGAAAAATAAGGAATGGATTCCTTATCCTAGCGTAGAATATTTATTTTGGTGCGGCAAGTTAGAAAAATTCATTATGTTTTGGTGTGTTAAAAATTTTTATTAACCCTCTGAGTATCCAACCTGGCCTTTTATTGTTGAGTTTAAAAGATTATGTCTATATTTTCTTAAAATTCCATGGATAAATTAATCTTTAGACTTTACAGAGTTGAGTAGATACAAAAAGAATAAGTTGATTCACATTCGAAAAGATAATTTTTCAGACCTTCAAACTATTTTCTCAAAGCAAATGGATGCTTAGAGATTTAATGTTCATGGCAATGTTTTGAATGTCTAGGCAAAAGCTGAAATACTTTTTTTTTTTTTACAAACTTGGTGTTGGTAGTGTATAGCGTGCACATACTTATTTCAAAAATTGCGAAAAAAAGCATAAATTTATTTTTAAGAAGTGCACTTTTAAACACAAAGAATGTAAATAAAAGAAGTTTTATTGCAAAAAAGGAAGAAATCTTATTTCCAAAATATTTGCTTCTAAAATATCAGCTGAAATAGCAATCTGAATTCGATTAATTACTGTTAAGTAGTTGGTTTCAAAAGGATACCTTGTAAACCTCATCAGTGCCTGAGATGATTATAAAATTTTAAAATAAAGAGAGAATGAGAATGTTTATAAAAATTTAAAATAAAATGGATATTTAGTGCTTTGCCACTGAATTCTATAGAATGCCTTAGTTTCTTAGATTATTGGCAACAGATACAACAATATTTACTAAAAAGCAGTGGTTTATTTATTAAATAAAAATGCATTTTAAATTATGTAATAATTATTTTGATGTTAATAATCGATCTTTTTAAAGGTTTCATTAATATTTTTATGTATTTCTTGCACTTGCAATCTTCAAAATGATTTTATCTTATGAAATACATTTATCTTAGTATGGCTATACTAGCTTTTTATATTTTTGTGGATATATATTTATTTTGTTAATTTTTTATAGGTTTCCTAATATATTTTGGGTATGGTATGTGGAACAGTTCAGAACGCAAGCTGCCAGCTGGTAAATTACCAACTGTATTAGAAGCAGCATCAGATGTAGAATCAGAGGAAGAAGTGAGGAAGTCTGAACAAGCTCCATTATTATCGCAGAAAAATTTGTCTACAGTAGACTAGGCATACCCGTTCGTAAATCAAAGCACAGCAGTCGCATAGACTGCTCTATTGTTTTAGACATTACAGAAATGTGATACTGAGAACTGTATGCAAATGAAAAGATTCAGTTCTTTGTTTTTCAAGTATTAGGTATTGAATGCCAATGTAGAACTGAAGAAATGCTGCCTGTAATTCATTGTGTTAAATGAATGATTATTTTTTTATTCCACATCTTATTTGCTTTTCAACAGAAATTTCTGTTTGCATATAATTTATTCTCTGTGTTAATAATTGAATGTCTCACTTGCCAAATCTATAACTCCACTTTTTGAATTTTTTAAAATTTTATTGTCAAAGCACTTGATTGACTCCTGTTTACATTCAAAACAAATTTCTCTAATAATAAGGATTAACACCACTAAATGACAAAATTTTTTTTGGCCATTGAATAATAAATAATTTATTTCAGAAGCCAATCTGATTAACTCCATACTCTTATGTAAATCGTTGCTAATAAAAATTTAGTAAAAAAAAAAAACTTTTTAATGCAATAATATTGTTGTAAAAGGTACCACTTTTTCTGTCATTGTTGTCATTCGTTATTTTATCTATCTTTTTCTTCTTGGGGTTAAGCAGTAACAACTTATTTATACCCCAATACCTCCTCCTTAAGAATGGTCCCTACGTATGTGAATTTTATTTGCTTTAATAGCAGATTTACCAAAAAGTCAAAACGCCACCTTGTACAATTCAAGTGAGATTTTAATGAAGATTTAGAATTTAAGGCCATTAATATAAGAAAATTTGTAACAGTTAGACCACTATGTCTGAAAAATGTAGACCAGCCTTTATTGTATCCAACAGGCAGAACTGTGACAAGAGGAAAGATATGATGGACTTGTTGAAAATCATTCCTCCCATTAAACGTGATTATTATAAAAATGTAAGGACAAATCGACATCACAGAAGCTCAAATACAGCTGACGAAAAAGACATCATTTATATTGCTGATAAATCAATTTAGACAAATTAATAATAATAACTGTAACAGAACAGTTATTAATTTTTGTTAAAATCTTCAATAAAAAATTTATATAATGAAGTTTTTCTGTAATAAAAAAATAATTTGAAGATTGAATTTGATTTAATACTTTTTTTTCACTTGCCAAATCGATTATTCCCTTAATCACGCAAAAATTGTAATAATAATAACGATTACTCCAAGGATATTCTATCTTATACTTTTTATATGTTGTTAGATAACATATACATCTGCAGTAATACAGTCTACGATGTTTATTTGAATTTATAATTTCAAAGGGATTTTAAAAAACAATGTATACTATTTTATCACTTTTCTCTACTTTTTGTTCTATTGAGTTAATCGATTTGGCAAGTGAGGCATTCAATTATCGGTGCATGTTCTGTTAATTCCTCATTTGTAGATTAGTTTGTAAGTGATCAAAAAATTTGTCATGAAGTGTTTTCTTATATTTCTGTTGATAAACTTTTTTGTCATTCCGTAACGAGTTTGTAAATACTCATTTATAAAAATGCTACATTTGGCACAGTGATTATATTTTTACTTGCAACTTGTAGATAATGTAAATAATATATATATTTTTTGAATGAATTCTAAAAGGTATTTGTTTAGAAAAAATTGGTAAAATTTAAGAAATGCATTTGATACAGAATTTTTTCATTCAGGTATGATTGTAAATAAAATATAATTTTATTTGAATATTGGCTTTTTAATAAACAACTAGAATTTTGAGATTCAATTCATTAACGTAAAGTAATTTTTAAAGTTTCATGTTGAAGAAATTTGATATATTCTGTTTTCAAAATAAAATTGTATGTTATTAATAATGTAACATGATTAGGATTGATGGCCTAATTTATGACATCTTTGGCCTTTCTTACTTTTCTTAATTTTACTGATTTTTCTTATATGTTATTTTTCTGAAAACAAAGTGAACCAAATTGTATATTTTGTATGTAAATATGTGTACCATCTTATTTATTTATTTAACAGCATGATTTTTATGTGAAGAATTACAAAATTATTTCTCTCATTCATAATTGGTGTAGTAAATTTGTTTGAAATTTTTAAGCAACTACTGTATCATGTCTTTTAATTTATCAGTTATGGCTTAAAAGATATCTATAAGAACAAATGTTCTTTATATTAATAGGAAGCTAATTTTTTTAATTAATTAAAATCTGTTCTGAAGTTTTTAATAATTGCTAGTATAATGTACTTAATTTTGTACATTACTGATTTCAGAATAAAAATTCACCAAATATTATAAATATGAAATTACTAATTAGAAGCTCTGAAGAAATAATTTTTCTCTGATGCATTCATAATGCAACAATTATTTGCAATTTACTATAATTTAAAAAAGATTTTTAGTATTGTGCATTCATGCTTTGTTAATATTTTTGCCATTCAATACCTTATTTTTGCTTAACCTTTTTCTTTTTCCCCTTTTATGCCCTGCTGTCTGGACATAAACTTAAAATTCAGTTTTCGTTATTTTAATTCATGTGTATTTTCTTGCTACAAGAAGTGGATTTTAATGAGAGCCATTTAATAATTATTTGTTGCTTACAAAATAATAGTTTCTCATTGATTGTTTATACAGTAATATTCTGTAAATTGTGCATCCCGTATGTGATGCAAATAACATTCGTCCATAAAGAATCTTTAAGTTATTCATTACAAATTTGTGAATCTCAAGGAATTTTGCGGTTCCAAGTCCAGTAAGAATTTGATGTTTTTAATAATGTAATAATATTTGTCATTAAAAAGTACAATTTTAAGATGAAAGTGACATTTTTATGCATATTTGATCTTCGAATGAAAACCATGTAACCAGATGATCATTGTCTTCCATATCTGTCGTATTAAGTCTACATTCGGTGTTGAAATGTATGCATTAGCATACTTTTTGAAACCACAAATTGAGAAACCACAAACCATTTTTTTTTATTTTGATTTTTGGTGGTATTTTTGCTTGACACTCAGCAACGTTTTCCACTTTTACTCCTGAAATATTGTGTAAGATAGGTCTTTTTAGCTGTATTGTCTTATTTAGAGAAAAATGTGGCTGTGTTTTCCATGGTTATGAAGGAAATAGTTTCCTTCAGTTGTATCCAGTACTGTATGTTCAGAACTTCCACTTTTTTCTACTTTCTAGATATAGTGAAAAGAGTACTGGACAATTGTCATCTTACTAGTAGACCTCCAGGAAATGTAAAATTGCTTTGTTTTTGATTAACAGACGTTCAGTAGTTAGTTATAACAGGAATGTTTTTGTAGACTTTTAGAGATTATCACATGTAAATAAGTTTACCCTTCACCACCACCACACACACACGAGTGACGGCTCTTCCATTAGGGCATTATGTTTTTTTTTAACATATTAAGCACCACGACTCGCATCTGATATTCAAACCATCTCTCTAATTCAGTGTTTCTCAACCTTTCAGTACTTGCGACCCAATTTTCAATCAAAATGACCATCTCACCCCACCCCCATACAATAACAATGTAAACAGTAATAATGGTTTTTTTGGTATTCTCAGCTAAATATTGAAAAAGGTATCGGGGTTTATATTTCTAATATTAAACCTTCCTTCGAATAACTTTGCTCTACAAGCCAGGCACAAGCGAGTCGCTAATAATTATTAAACTTGCTTTTAATTTAATATTGATAAGTTAATTACTAAATACATTATGCAGTATTGATAAAATCATATATATAAGTGTATTATATCAGTGTAAATGTGTTTTTTATTATGTCAGAATGTATTTTTCTTTACTTTCCTTTGAGTAAATTAATCAATTTTTTAATAGTATTTTCTTTTCAATATGCTCACCCCCCATTTAGCATTATCACGACCCCTAGGGGACGCAACTCACAGGTTGAGAATCGCTGATCTAATTAGACTACCCCTTCTCTGCTATCTCTTAACTATAAATAGCAGAAGGGGGTGACTGACGTGGTCCAAACGGAAAGTTCAGTGTCGGTCACCGGTGGCTGACTTGGTGCTTAACGTATTAAAAACTTGTTCCACACTGAATGGTTCAATCAACAACAAAAATGGGGGGTGGGGAGAGATGAAAACGATGACGGAAAGTGAATCAATAAGTGGGAGACACACAAGTTGCGACTGCAGACCTTGAAAGATCAAAATTCACTTACTGCACAACAGAAGATGAAAGCCAAAGTTTCCTCCCGTTCAGTTTGGCAGTGACTCCGGCTGCTCTCTCTGCAGTCCAGGTTTGGCACATGGCTAAAGAGGGGTCTTCATTCTCTTGATGTGTTTTTATTCACTTATTCTTGTCCACTATTATTTGGTTATGGTTTTGCTTCAGTTGGGCCTGGTGGAAACTCATCTGTTTTAATGCACTTTCATTTTCTTTTATTAGAAGTCACTCATTGAAAAAAGATACATCAATAATTTTGAAGTTGGGTTTTATTTGGGATACATAGCGGCAAAGGCCGTCATCCCCTAGTATCTGAGAGTCGCAGTTAGTAGATGTCAGAGTTTCAGCGACTGAAGAAAAACCTGAAGATGGTGCTTAGAAGAGCAAATCGTATGCAGAAAGGCTTTGTATGAGGAAAAAATTTGAAGATTCAGTTTGAGTTTCAAGCAGAAGGTCCTTCTGTGGAGCAAATACTTCTCGCAGTTTAAAATAATATGTTCGATAGTGTTTTCTTGATTACACATGGAGCAAAAGGGATTATTGTGAAGTCCAAATCTGTACGAGAGAGCTGGGGTGATAATCATGCGGGTTAAAATGCGAGTAATGATGATATCCTCGCGTCTATTTTTTAGTCATGGTGCAAGTTATAATATGGAGGGTAGGTCTCTCAGGATTTCTAGATAGTTGCTATTTCGAAAGTTTTCAATCGGTTTTTGAATAGAAAAATTACTATAGTGTAAACAAATATCTTCCACTGCGATCCACTCAATGTATAGGTCCTACTCCGTGACATTTTGGCGTATAATTACAATTAAAAAATTGGGCTTATTTTAGAAGTAAAGCTGATTTTTTAAAATTTTGTTTTAATTTTTTCATCATTCGAGTTTTTTGCCGCACTTCTCGTTTTTTAGCTGCCCACGCCCCCCCCCCCTCCACTCACTTGGTTAAAGATTACTGTTGGATAAATAAATTAAAGAGTTATCATACCTTTCTTTGTCCTTACTTTAAAAGTAAGCGACTATACCTTCTTTCAAGTTAAAAGTTTGTACATTGCTTTATATAAACAAAATCTTATATCCATTTGTTTGTCATCTATATAAAGATATAAAAAGAAAATCGCCACTTCTATTCTTAAAGATTTGTTTCTTGCCACTGGAAATGTGGCAATTGTTTGTTCTGTAATAACAATTTCATATTTGTTGTTTCTCTTGTTATGTGAATCAGTTTAACTGTTGTATTTGATGTCTATCTATTGCAGATATTAAACTGCAGTTTCTCCTTAGAAAGGACATCTTTTTCATAATTCAAACTCATGGATTTATTGATCTGATAACTTTACCTTTGTTTGGAAAGAATCAAATAAAATATGAATTTTTGATCTTAAAATCAAGTTGAATTTTAAATAGTTAAATTTGATACTATTAATAACTACTTAATAGTAATAGTTAAATTTTTATTATATAAATTTTTGACATTTTATGCTAGAGGAATTTATCAACTTTAAAATTTTAAATTATTAGAAACTGAATCTTTAATATGTGTCGTGCATTGAAATGAAATTAATGAGTTTTAGTCTCTCACTTGATTTTAATGAAATGAAATATTTTTAAAATGTATTTTAAAGGTGTAGCTGAATTGCTGTTTGTATCAAAAGATTATTCACTAATTATAACTTTTATACTTTATTAAAATTTGAACAGTATTTAATTTATTAAATGTTTTCTTCGATTTTTGATCTTAAAGTGTGTTCCTTTAGGAAGATGAACATATCTTTTTAATGAAATTTTATTTTTTTACTGGGAAATTAACCCGATTTTTAAAAATAAATAAAGCTTTTATGAAGATATAAGGATTTTTGTGTGCGAGTGCTTGTACCTAAAGTCATTTCTTAGTGTACTTATCAAATACTGAAGATCACACATGATAAACATGAAATATTTTCAATGTGTATTCCTGCTAACACTTTGCTTTTATTCCATTTTTATTTATATATCCAAGCCTTTGTTTACTTAATTTATAAAAAAAAAATTAAATATTTGTGATCACTGAAATAGCATTATCTTATGGGATCTGCATGTGGAAGATAAGCATTTTGAATTTTTGGGAGACATAATATTTTAAGTACACAGTAAAATTAAATTTAGGAAAATATTCATTTTTTAAAGATATTTAATTATTATTAAAAATTAAATAATTAATTCATTTAATTTAATTTCTGTAATTTTATTAATTATTAAAATTAATGTATAATTAATTTAATTGAAACAAAATTTTGAGGATCAGTGGGAATCAAAACTATTCATAAGCATGTAAATCACATTCCTTTTTTTCGTATACATGTTTAATATTAATGAGAAGAAATTCAAGATTTCATTTGATTCCTTTATTAAAGCCCCTTCTTATAATGTTTTTAAATTATTCCCCTCATTTTTTGATTATAATATGCTGTTATATTGATCTTTACACATTTTTTTTTTTTATTTCCTGTAAAATTCAGTGCTAATTTCTTGTGAAGTAAGCCCAAGAAAATCCCGGTACGCTATGTCTGTTATAATTGATAAGACAAAGAATTATTTAAAGAGCTGGGAAGATTAATATCATAAATTTAATAAATGCACTTTTCAAGAACACACTATTATTAGTGCATTAAAAAGTAGGTTTTCTTACTTTAATTATTTTCTACTTTTTGGTCTTTAATTTATAATTCTTTGTTATAAACATTACAGAATCTAGAAATCAATATTTTCTCGAATTCACTTCCCAATGACGCCATGCCTAGGAAATCAAATTTTAACTAAATTAATTGATAATAAAGTAATGAAAATATTAAAATAATTTATCGTCATCAAGAACTGGTGAAGTGATACCTTTTAAATATAAATAAATTTTTTGAAATACCATCAGATTGATTTTCAAATTAATTGCAAATAAAAATTAAAACATAATTACATCATCTCATGCATTTTATAAAATAAAACTAATCCATAAAAGCTTAAGGAATGTTTGATTTAAATTTCTATTTTATTCTCTTAGCATCGAATGAAGTATTGCTAGACTTGGACAACAAACCTTTGGTTTTATTAATTTTCAACAACTTTTAAATCAGATTAATCTGTTATATAACTACGACTTCTACTTTAAGAACTTTCGCTTATAGCGATTACATTTTTTTTATGCCATCTGCAGGCAGCATAAAAACCAATCCCACTATAGACGCCTATGGGGAGTGTTTTCGATCCCTGTATTTGGCGATATTTCGCTTTTTTGGCGAGAAATGCTTTGTAAAGTTTTTCTATTTCGACGACGACCGAGAGATGCAATCTGTTATAAGGATGTAAACATTTCTACTTTGTATTTTCTTTTGTGTGTATGTGTGTGACTTAAAGTAGAATGAATTCCTTCTTGAGTGTCTTAAAGTTGAAAATAATTTGTTATTAGTTGTTAATTATAAATAAAGATGGTTTTCAAAACACGTAGAAGAAAGAACTCAGTTTCGCGCCAATCAAAGTAAATACGGAAACCCTAGCGGGCACAATGATCAACTTGGCGTAGTAAAAGACATTCCTATAGGCGCCTATAGTGGGATTGATTTTTATGCCTGCAGGCACACGGAGAGCCGAGCCTTTTAGATAGATTCTTTATAGGAAATCGATCTGTTGAAATCGTTCTCATGACACGGCTTCCAGAAAATTTCTGCAGACCTTCTGTGATCATGATCTCTAGAACCAGTGGTTTAGTTGCCAAATAAGTAGTGCCAGGACGCTCTAAAAGCCGTGCCGGGACGGTCTAACCTGGGTGACAAAAATCGCACTGTTTTAAGGACGTTTCTACAATTTATTTATTTCTCGTAAGAAGAAATAAAGGGCAGTGCCGGTTCCACTACACCCTTGCCTAGAACCCATTGGGTTTGAGCGGCGAGATATGTGATGGTGAAAATCTTGGACAAGTTCTTAGGTGGGCCCAGGGCCGACCGGAGGGCGGTGCGACCGCACTAGGCCCCGCGCAACTGGCTGATTTTGTAAATTAAAAATGCCTTTTATTTTTTATTTTAATCCGAATTTACATACATTTGAATATAATCACGCGATATGTGCACATTTCAAGTCGACCAATCAAGAGCAAGGTTGGGGGTCTAGAGATAGAGATAGATTGACTAGAGACAGAGATGCGGGTTGAAAATGAATGTATGGATCTGATAAATTTAAGAAAAACATAGAAAAAGAAAGAAAATTGCTGAAAACGGGAGGAACTCCCTTGCAAAATTTTTAAAAACCGAAAATGTGCAACAAACTGACGAAACATATAACTAACAATTATTGAAAAATTAAAATCGCGAAAATCAAATTACGCCGTATGTCATCCTCAAAAACAATCCTAATCGTCATAAAGGCAACTTTCGTCTTAATGAAGTGCAAAGCCATTATAAGAAAACTGAAAAAAGGAAACATAATTATGTTGCATACGGAAACCTATAGACGATGGATTTTTTTTTGTCAGCGTCGACTAACGAACAAGAATAACAAGATGAATTAGTCAAAGGATCTCAGCTTCCACAAGATCAACAAAGAGTTGAAAACGAGATGTCGATATCAATGATCCTAGTAGTTGGCCTAAAATTATAACTGATAAATTTAGAACGACTTTCATGCAAAATGGTGTGACATAATGCACTGTTTTCCGATTGATAAAAATGGCAGAAGTTTTTCTGAAATTGTTTAAGAAAATTAAAGAATGAGGAACATCAAGAACGAAGATGGGATGGTTACTCTCCTGTGCCACTCTCAAATACCACTTCTTTGTGTTTGACTTAATGATTGAGTTTCATTCATGTTCGCGATTGCAAAGTCATGAAAGATAATTTGCAAACTATATATAAATTGTTACAATTTAAAAAGAATTTCAAACTGGGAAACACTGTGACAGAGAACATGAAAAAATAACTAAAACCGAAACACACTGTGTAAAGTGTATTTATGAACGAATACTGGGTTCAATTTTCTATTTATCCGAGCATAATTTGGCATTCAAGGAAAGTAGCGATGCTTTATATAAACCACACAACGGTAATTTCTTAGATCTCATAGAATCACTTGCAAGATTTCACCAAATCATAAAACAATATTTAGGTCGTTGTGTGAAATCCTGCGTTCCTGTTTATCTCATAGAATACAAGACGAACTGATTTCTGCTTTGGATAAAAAAGTTAGAAAGTAAATATTATATTTATATAAAAAAGCTAAATATTTCACAACTTTATTAGATTGCACTCCAGACCCATCAAGAACAATTATATGTTATGTTAAGATATGTAAATGTAGTTGACTCTGAAAGTGATGTGAGTATACAAGAACGATTTATTTGTTTTTAAAGACAAGAAAAGAGTTATCAGTCAAAATTGAAAGCTTATCAGAAAAATTGGAAGTACATTTGTGGAACTGTATAGACATTAGTACTATAACTAGGATTTCCATACTTCTGGATTTCAAGCTCACATCCGGATCTTCAGAAAGTCTAGATTTATGCCAGTGAATGCGGCAAAAGAAAAATTTGATTGTAATAGAGAGCATTTTCTCAAAAGCCAACGTCATTCCGCCAATGAAAGAAAATTCATTGTTTACAGCCATTGTTAATGAAAAAGTGGACCTGCACCAGTTGAAACTGAAAATTAAAAGTTTGGATAGTTTTGTTTTAATTCTGTTTTTCATTACTATAAATTTGAATTACCAAACATTAATCAAAATTGTATATTTTTTGCAATCTGACATCTTAAATTTTTTTCATTTCCACAAACTCTGTGCTAGTGTTATGAAAGGGGTTCGTTGGCAGGCAGCTTTTAAAATTTTATACTATACTTCCTCCCCCCCCCCCGGCGTGTCTGGATTTTAACCAGTGTTAATTTGTATTTTGTTCTTTGAGACATTTCAAAACCTTCTTTTCTGTATATTAATTTTTTGTGACTTATGAAAGCACATATAATATTTTTGGAAGTTCCGTATTGTGCTAGGATATATTGAAAAAGCCTCTCGTATATCTTACTCCAAAAACCACTGTCAGAAACGAAGTGGGAATGTCACTTCAAAAGTCTGAAATCTGTGAGATCATATTTAAGTATCACATTTTTCTATAGCTTCGAATTTTCCTTATGAATATGTCATTGACATGGAGAAGAAATCATAAGTTCAACTGATTGGAAATAAACTTCATTTAAATTTTTATTAACTTTAGTTATCTGGTATGACATACTAAATGAAGTAAATATTGAAAGCCAGGTATTTCAAAATTCGAATATAGATATGAGTACACAAATTCACATTTAAAAGCCCTTTTAAATTTTTTGGAAAAGTATCGTGAAACGGGATTCATATCTTCTTTTAATAACTGCAATGGAAATAGTGGAAGAGTTAGTTAAAAGTAACACCTGAATTAAAAATAAAAGAACTTGGTGAGAAAAAAAATGAACAGTTTTTATTTTAAGGAACTGATCAGCTATTTCATCTGTTTAAGAATATTTCCAAATTCAATAATTTCTAGTAATAATCTATAGTGACATTTTTTCTTTTAAAAAGATATTGGAAATTTATCACGAATATGGGACATCATAGGAATTTTTATGTAATTAGGATGATATTCACTAACTATCTAAGAACGTAGAGACTTAAATTCGACTTTGCAATACAAAATGAATTGCATTGATTTATTTAAAGAAATTAAAAATTTGTCGTTAAGTTTTGCATAACAGGGTCACAATATTATAATATTTATTTAAAAATTAATTTATCTGAACTGTATTCAAATTATGTGACTGTTCTCAAAAATATATTGACCTTATCTATTCAATGACTCACGTATTATCTGCAGAAAAATCTTTCTTGACTGACTGGTAATTTTATTATTTGAATTATTTTTATAAATTAACATCATTTAATCACTTTCAAAAATCGTTTTCATAAATCATAATTTAATTATTAACATTTTCTGTGTTTCTTTCTCCTTAAGTCCAATACAAGTATTTTGCGGTAAAATGAATAGACAAAATGCAGTAAATATTTTTTTAGGAAATGAGTTTCAAGGTCCCCATCAAATCAACCTTGCACGCAAGCCCCGCTTGTTCTGCCGGCATAAGGTATCCAGCTCAAAGAGCATGGAAATTGGATGACTGAAATTTTCATTTCCCCATAACTCTCTTACGATTGAAGATTGAAAGATACATCATTTAGGTAGATTGTCTTACTGATTCAACTTAATTTTTTATTTCACATTATTAATGCCCATGAATAGCTTCATTTTTGTCGTAAAAGTTTAAAAATACTAAAATTCGACGCACATCGAAGGCCAAATCAGTTCTGGTTAATAATGTGTTAAAGGTCTGTTTTTTTTTGATCAGGTCCTTACATTTCTTTTCATTTGATTTGGACTCATTCACAGAGAATATTTTATTGAATTAATAGAGCTGAATTGTTTTTATATAATATTTTTACAAATTACTCTTTCATTGTATCTTTTCGGCCTTAATTCGTCTGAAAAATAAACATAAAAGTAATTGAAAAATATCCAACCAATAATGTGTCTATCAGTTTCAAATATCAGACCTAATGGTCTAAAATTCGTAAGTGAAACGCAACATCACATTTTATATTATACTAGCCGCCTTCGGCGACCAGCTTTGTTCGCCGGAATATGATTTCAATTGAATCTTGTATCATTTTATATGCATGGAAGCGTTAACAACGTAATTTTAAACTTCAGATTCTGGTAGTGAATGGCCTTGTACCTGATCTGTTCAATGTTTACATAAATGCCCCCAACAGAGTAAAGTAACTGACTATGCCATGTAACATCTTATTGCACGTTGCCGGCGCCATCTTCACTTTCTTATTTCTCTTGCAAAATATGCATTCGATTTCAACATTAAAATGGTGCAGCACATTTTATGGCCAGCGGCATGCTAGCTGAATTGAAACATGCTGAAAAAAGAATGAAAACATAGCAACCATAACCATTCAGCTTATTGGATATATTTCTTAATATAAGTAATATCTCAGAGAGCTTGGTTTACAGATTCCATTAAGATTTTGAAGAAATAAAATATGAAAGCAAAATGTATTAAGATACTACTTCAAATTTCAACATTGAAAGAGGAACACGCAATTAAATATTTGTTTAAACAATGAAAACGGTTTGAATTGTTTTGCGACAATGAAAAGTATTGTAAATTATGCCAAAAAATATTTTTCAAAGGTTATTAAAATTAGAGGAAAAATTGCACGGCAACTTAATTGATATCATTGAAAAGGCAATATTTTGCACTTTCAGATGGTGAAAAAATGATTTTTTGTGCTGTAATTTGTTCGAAAGTTATTGAGGAAAAACGCCAAAATTTCGCTTAATTTTTTAATTAATTAAAATTAAAAAAAAGGGCTCCGAGTAGTTTGTTTTACAGCTATATATCATTCAACTTTCTTGTTCGTATTAGACTTTATCGTATTAGACTTTATGGTGAAAACAGAAACAGTTAATGTGATGGGGCATCAAATCAGGAGAAGGTTAGATATTGATTTGTTTTTTTTGATCTTTTTGTTCCAATTTCTTTGAGTGTCTTGCTGTTGTTCATGTCCTGTTATTCAAAGAATCTTTTGTAAAGTTTCTTGTGAAAGTCATTGACTGTTGAAAATTAACGTTCTAACATCTTTAAGATCGTATTTGATCAAATAACAGTTGTAAATGTAATATTGTCTTATATGTTTACTTATAGGTTGCAGTTCATGGAGAAGACACACGAGGATATAAGCTACAGTCCGGATTGTACCACTAAAATTATTAGTTTAATAGAAAATCAGATAACAAAAATGTAATTTTCATATAATGGGTTTGACATTGTACCACTAAAGTTATTAGTTTAATAGAAAATCAGATAATAAAAATGTAATTTTTATATAATGGGTTTTATTGAAATTTTGTATAATTTTTAATGGATGGTAATTAATTGCACTTAAATTTGGATCACATCGTCGTTGTTCTAAAGTCTAAAACTATACTTTCGAGATGTGGTCAATTAAAACTTGATTAATTTTTAGTCGTTATGATAAAGAGTCAAAATTATTTTACAAATTTATAGCTCCTACGGTTGATTTACTGATGTTTAGATAACAGGTTTCTATTACGAAATAATTAATTGCAAATTCTAATTGGCCGTAGTAGTCTGTCAAAATGTTTCTGTGAACTTAATGACTTCTGTCTGAACGATGACGATATTCACCCTGTCAAAAAATAATTTGCACTCATAACAAATGTATTGCACTGAAAAGAAACTATTCCTCTAAATATAAGGGAACAGATTTAATATACGGCATCACTGGCGATATTTTGTAATTGCGGCGACTTTTTTATTGCGTAAACAAGCATGGCGTCGGTTGTGTTGCCTAAACAAACATGGCGTCGGTTGTGTTGCTTAAACAAACATGGCGACTGTTTTGTTGCATATTGTTCTCTTGCGAACGCGTTCCGTGCAAATTTTTTAATCTTGAAAAAACATCAACGGTTTCGCTTTCAGCAAAGCGGGAGCCTCGTAACTTCGCTTTTTTATGGAATGTTATGAATCTAGCTTATTTTTTTACTTCCGGCCTGGAAAATGGCGTCTTTCGGCGCCAAACGTAAAAAATCGCCAAAGTCGCCGAAATCGCAAAATATCGCCAGTGATGCCGTTCATCAAGCTGCACCAATATAAATTTATTCAACAGGAAAAAAATATTTCAACATCGGACAAATGTTGCACACTGGAAAAAATTTATCATTTGTATACATTTCTTTCCAATATAAAATGGATGTTTTCCACTTTATGAGCATCAATGCGTCTATAACCTCTTTTTGCATATTTCAAAGTGAACTGTACGGCTTTTACCCTATTCACGTGATAATCTAATAAAATTACTGAAATGGTGAATGAATTTGTTTAAATTACTATCAGAGTACCCCTAATCTTTTTCAGATCAAAATCTTTTGGAAGACCAGAAACTGAACTATATTTTATAAATAACAAAATGCTTATTAATATGCTTTATTACGAGAATATTTCTCAATTTTTTTTTGTCAAATGATTCATAAATTAACAGGGCAAAATGTTTTTATTTTTTCATTTATCTTATATCATAGTATACTTATATATATTTTATAGTTCTATGCATTAAGGGTATACTATCTAAACTGAAATGCTAATGCATATTCACCATTTTTTACCCGAATTAAAATTATAATTTAAACCTTATGGCCTACCTGATATACTAGATTATCCCCCAGCATTCTGATTAATAGAAAGGCTACATTAATTCATGCTAATTAACGGCCACCTCGAAGGAACGACGTCCTTTGATTGATGCATTTTCCTCGAGTCGGTCATTGAAATAGTTAAAAATGGTCTAAGATAATGAAATTCAAAACTTCAATAACTCAGTCGGTTTTGGTCACCGAACAGTGGAAAACTTCACAGACAAAAAGAAGTTTTCCCAGAACAATGAAAAAAAAATTTTGGTGGAAAAAACAAATAGCCATGAACTGTCTGACATCGTGCATATTATTTTAAAGAAAAGGTAGCATTGAAAATAAAATAAACTTCCGAAAAAGATGTTTGGCATAATATTTTCTTGACAAGAGAACCCATCAGAGTTCTATGCGCAAATGCAGGCGCATCGGGCGCCAAGTCGGGGGAGGGGGATTTATTTTAAAAGCTCAAGTCATGTAACTCATTGAGGATTTAGTCAGAGCCGGCCCGAACAAAGGCGGGACCTGGTGCAAAGTTGACTTGCGGCGCCTTAAAAAATTTCGTGCACCAAAATAATTTATTGCTTTGTGCTATTTTTTACAATGTACCATTTGGTATAGCAAGGACTAAAATATTAATAAATGATAAGTAATTATTGTTTTAATATTTCAATCGCACAAAAAAATCGTTAATAAATAAATAAAGATAATTGCTTCATAAATATAATATGGTAGCGACATAATAAGTTTAAAATATGTGATATTTGTTTTCAATTTCTTATAGCAAATTCGTTAATAATATCATGATGATTTAGTTTTTTGATTAATACGGATTAAATAGATAAAATGGCTAGGAAAACCAATCGTTCTTCACTAATGCTGTACATCTTTTTTATATATATATATTTAATCTTGAGAAATATCCTTCTGCAGATGCGATGGTAATTGGCCAATATAATTTTAGAACAGAGGCAAAATTTGGATGCAATTCAAATAAATTATTTTTAAATAAATATTGTAATATTGTGTCCTGGAAGGCAAAACCTAACGGCAAATTTTGACTTTGTTAACTAAATCAATGTTCGTTTTGCAAAATCTGTCGGCGGCGCGGGACCTTTTGCGCTCGCACCGTTTGAAACCCCTTCGGGCGTCCCTGGATATAGAATAAGCTATCTAACTTGACTTGTTATCTGAGTAAAAGAATACAGAATGAGTTTAATGTGACAGAGGAGAAAGTACTATCACTAAAGTGGGCAGCTCAACAACTCAAACAAGGGAAAGATACTAAAATATTTTAAAAATATGCTTTCAACGTTCTATTTACCCAACATTTTTGCATTCAGTATCAACTTTTAGAATTTACAGGATTTTATCAGCATTAACCGAGATAGCAAAGAAAGCTTGTCTAAAAGGTTTTGGAAACCTTGTCGTCGGCAAGGGTAAAAGGTTGTCACAAAGGTTTTTTTCTTGACTTGTATGTTGTAAATAAATCAATTTATTTTCTAAAACTGACTTTTTCTTCGTGACAATATAACTGAACTAAACTAAACTTCGGGAGCATATATCAAAGAGAGGTTTTGGATAAAGCTATTATGAGTCTACCTTTTATTGCCAGATATTCCAGGAAGTCACTGAAGAGCAAAGGGCTTTTCTATAAATGAGTAATCAGACCCATTCTCATGGTACGCATCTTCCATCTGCACAGTGGCGGCGATAAGGGGCAAAAGTCGGGAGCAAAAATTTATAAACATTTAAATACCAGGAGTATAGGGGGAAGGAAACAAAATTTAATAATTTAGTTACAAAATTAGCTAGCTTTCTCGGACACTATTGTATTTTTATAATTCCTGTTTTTTGCAGCAAAAATGAAATAAAAATTTATTTTTTTCCACAGAAAAGGGGGGTTACTGCCCCCTTACCCACCAAGTTGCCGCCACTGCATCTGAAGGTTGACATCTAAGACAAACTGCAAGAAATAATTGAAAATAAAATTCTTCGCATTATAACAAATTCACCCTGGTACATCAGAAACTCGGTTATCCATTCTGACTTGAAAGTAGAGAAAGTGAAAAACCACATCACGAAACTGGTTACAAGTGTTTCTACAGGCCTTTTAAATCATCCAAATCAACTCATTCGTTCTCGAATTCTATTTGCTCACAACAATTCTTGAAACAGTTTCCCTTCCTCTCAAACCCATAATGAATCTATTTCACAATGCCATGCGGACTACCTTCACTGTCAATTAAAACTTGGGTAAAATCCATTTACAATAATTGTATTTATATAAGGTTGTTTTGCTGGCGTTCTTTCCCCCTTTCTTTATTCATCTCGTTTCAAATCTTTGTGTTTCTGATGTATCTGTCTACTGTGGTTTAATCAGAACTGGTACTCACGCACACAAACCCGTCTTCGTCGTTTCGGCTGGTTGGAAGGACGTTAATTGTAGCTGCATTTTCCAGCAAGGCGAGGCTGATATTATTACATTGCTGATATTTTTTAATACTGGAGCTTACTGTTATTCATTTTAGTTTCTTTCGAGATATGCCGTTATCTATATCGGAAGTTGTTCAATACAGCAATTTTTTTGTCACCAATGCCAATCAATCTTTTTCAGATATTAAACCCTTTGCGGACAGGTAACTTTTTAGAACACTCAGATCAGGTTGGCGCACTTTATACGCCATCCCGTTTTTTCCAACTCCGTGCTCATTTAATTACATAAAACTTTATTTTTATAGTGTAATAAGATTAGGGGTTTGAATGGATTGATAATATACACATTTGTGTCCGAAGTTTTGCCGCTATCCTCTTCGTTAACTGAATTTCCTACACCTCAATCTCGAAATCGTCGAAATGTGGCTCACATTATACACCGTACCAGCCCTCAAAGGGTTGAGAAATTTGAACATGTCTTGCTGCTACCTACTTTGAGCAACTTTTTGCCTGCATTATAAGACCAGACTTTGTGCATTGATATGAAGCATTAAGGTGACCAAATTTTTTCCAATGAAAAGGAGGACACAAATAAATTGAAGATAAAACCAGCTGAGTGTTCTCCCCTAAACTTTCTCGTATTCCCCAGAAAGGTGCTGTTTCCCCTCCCCCCGCGTGGATAAAAAAAATTAGAACCTACTGTTACCCAGAATCCTATGACTATCAGAAGGTTTTTCATTATAGTGATTGAAAAATATCTTTGTAAAGAATCAAATTCAAAGAGATGCGTAATGATTTTCCGCTCTTTCCGTCTCAAGGACAAACTGACGTAATTCACTCCATAGCCTTCGCGTGCACAGAAGATTGCTTCCAGTACGCATGCGCGTGGAGATGACGGATTCTTCTCAAAAGTAAATTATACAGACCGACAGACAGTCAACCCTTTGACGGATTTGGCCCAAAATTTTATACGGACCTACGTTCATGACGATAAAACCGTGTAACAAATTTTATCCGTCTAGCTATTCAAGTTTTTGAGTTATAGTGTTCGCATGACCGCGGACATAGAAACAGACAGACTTCCCTTTGACGGATTTTATCCAAAATTTGTTAGAAACCTACATGTTATAAGTAAAGATCACATATCAAATTTCATCCCTGTATCTCTAATAGTTTTCAAGTTATCGTGTTCACGGACACACAGACATAATTCCAAAATTGTGTTTTTCGGACTCGGGGAGGTCTAAAACGTGGAGATTCGTCAAAATCACGAGTTCGAAATTTTTGACGAATACAATAATTTCTCTTTGTGTACTTCGTATACGAGAAAGTAAAAAAGGTTAAGAACCCGACCCAAAAGATGTGCAATCACTTTCTACGGAAACCTTTCTCGAATTCCACATACAAACGACAACCCTTTTTTTCCTCGAAAACAATAATCCCGAGTCGTTATCGAGGCAAATCCATTCCCTCAAACAGATGCCGTGTGAAGCGCGAATCAGGGTCGTCGGTGTCCGTTTCCTAATTAACCCACATTTGAAAAGTGTTTAAAGGCAGGAAGAAACTTGTGTTGTCATGTCTCCATGGTGAAGGCAGCGCATCCGCCTAATGAAATCGTGTTTAGCGAAGACGAAAACCAATTTCGCGGGAGCCGGTTATCCAGAAATTTACGGCGCTGACACCTCTAATGACCTGTCTCCTAACAGATTACGGAATTGATGGAAACGCGTGTTTGTTATGTGGAATCGGGAGTTGAGAAATAACACCGATCCGAATTTTCCGAAAGTTAATAAGGCTGATTATGGGTTCGTAAGACTTTCCGCGAAATGATATGACTGGAATGTTTTGCATAGCTGGTATGTAGGTGAAGAGTTGTATGATTTCCTTTGTTCCTTTCCTTATTTACGTCTTTCCCTTTACACACCTTCTTTTTTTAATATCTTGCATATGAAATATGTAAGGAGATCCCGAGATTTCGACGAATCAGTGCAAAAAAACTATTTTTGGAATTGTGTCTGTTTGTGATCGCTAACAGAACGACCTGGAAGAATGAAATTTGGAATGTGGTTTTTACACTAATTTATGGACGAGTTTTCTGGTCTGTTTACTTACATTAAAAACCTTGATTTTATCTGCTTGTATGTTGGTCTCCCGCTTTGAAGATTCCATTGACTTCGCATTACACTGGAATTAAGTAGTACAGGCACTTAAATGTACACAAACAAAGCAGAAAACTCGTCCAAATTTGAATCAAATTTTGGATCAAGCCGTCTTCTAGAACTCTGTCCATCCGCGTGCATGTAAATACAATTTGTCAAAAGATAGATGGTGCAGCGAGGTAGATGAATAAAATTTAGTTAATGGTTTTGTCACTAAAATTGTAGATTAATATGAAAATTTGGACGAAATCCATCCATGGGTTGATTGTCTGTCTGTTTGTCCGTCCGTGTGCATGTGAACGTGATAATTCAGAAACGCAACAAGTTACATGTGTGGATTTTATTAAATATATGATCTTTAACTAAAATCGTAGATATGTGTCAAATTTTTATTGAATCCTTCAAAGGATAGACTATGTGCTTGTCTGTCCATGTATAGTGAAGACAATAATTAAAAACACATAAAACAAGACAAAGGAAATTTAATAAGTGATACTGACACCATAGAACACACATAAAACAAGACAAAGGAAATTTAATAAGTGATATTGACACCAAAGTCATAAATCTGTAACAAATTTTGGATCCAATCAACAACATGAAGAGGACTAAGATGCAAACTCGATTTTCTTCACTGTGGACGAGTTTTCTGATTTGTATATTTTGTTTCACAGAACTTCCGTGGTGAGGGTTCTCTTCCGTTTTCCAGTAACTCTCCAATTTAAGCGATCGCCAAATCCAATTGGATTCCATATCAAGCGCCAATTTCGATTAAGTTCTTTCTTGAGTACACAAAGCGACAAAAAGAACGATAAAGAATAATTATGGCAACCTTTCCACAAATCGGGGCTGTTATTTAAAGTAAACATTGAGAGCTACAACTATAGGAAACTGGAATTTAATATTTTCAAAGTATTCTCAAGCCATAACATTAGAAAACTCCACTTTAAACATTAATTAATAGCTTCAAACAGAGTGTTGAAATTTTGAAGGTTCCAATTGACTTAACATTATCACTAGAAGTTGATGGGTAAGGTGGAAGTCTTGCTTTACCGTATATAGGCAAAACAGAAAACTCGTCCATATCGTGATTATAGAATATAAAATAGGGATTTTGTAATAGTACGAAAATATATTTGTAATATTATGTGAAGGCACGTCTGCTGGCAGTGGTGTAGTAAAGGAAAGTGATTTCCGAGGTAGTCATATTTGGTAGTCATATTGGTTTCGAAAAATTGAGCGTTTCCCTCCTCTTTGAAATTTCAAAAAAATGAAATAGGTGGTGATGCTTGTTAAGCAATGATTTGTTCCATATTAATACCATTAGTTTAACGCCAAAACAAATGAAGACAGCGTTGAGATAATTTCTCATTCACCTGTATTGGAAGTTAACAATTACTCATCTTGATAATCAATTATTCAAATGGAAGACAATTTCAATTTAATCCTTGAATTGATTTCATGGAGCCGAGTTTTATAAAATTAGATTGAAATGAAGACAGATAGTCTCATGTCTTGGGCTGAGTCAGTTTACGGCGTTGTTTGCTCATAACCAGTGGCGGATCGTCAGCTCAGAAACAAACAGTGCTGCAGAAGTTGTATTGACCTAAGTTGAAGGAAATGTTATACTGATTATTTTGATACTACTTGATACTGATACTGATTACTACTTTGATACTGATGATATACTAAAAATCGATAAACTTTGAGTTATAAGCAAAAAACTGGGATAATGTTTTTTCATGTTTTTTAGCTAAAACTAAAATTCGAACAAACAATTTTTGGTGGCAAACCTCAGATTCATAATCAGCGCCCCAAAAAACACGAAGCAAAAAATTACAACTCCTCCAGAAATTGATTTAAAAAAAACTACTTAACGACTGGACTACTGAGAGAAAGCGAAAAAAGGCCAAATGAGGAAGCCCCGCCAAGCATGAGCTTCTCCGGAGTGCAGCTCACGGGGTTCTAATTTCAGTAGGAGAAAGGGTTGCTTTTTTCTTCCGATTGAGAGCTTCGCGTTGCTCAGTGCGGGAAATTTCGGTTCTAGGAGGGGCAAAATTCTCTGCAACTCTGATCTGTCTCTCTCTTAATTTTGGATTTATTTTCAGTCTTTCTTTTACGTTTTTTATTACTTTTTTGCCATTTTCGTTTATCATTGAACTCTTAAATTGGAAAAAAGTCAATTAGATTAAAAAAATAAAAGCTTTTAAAATAATTTCGGGGGGGGGGGACTGCAGCTCTGCAGCTCTAATGGACAAGCCGCCACTGCTCATAATATACGCATAAGACGAGAATGTTCTTTCCACAAGTGCTATCTCCGTAAAATGTATTAAATAGTTTATTGCTTTTTCACTGAGAACTTGGCGAAACAAAATCTTACATCCTTTGTTTTCATTTTAATCCTTTATGTTTTGTATTTTGCGGCATTACCAACATTGTTTTCGCATACCCCCAATTGGTCCGGCATGCACTCCCAAGGGCACGCGTACCACAGGTTTCGGACCTCTAACGTAGACTATTATAAAGTAAAAGTTGAGTAAAAAATAAGGAAGAAAGTGAACATTCTTTGATGTATAATTTGTTCTGAAGTAAGTATCACGTCAAACGATGAAGTTTAGGGAATTATTTTAATAGAATATAGAGTTCATTTTTGGAAATATCAGTGAACTCATTCGAAAGTTTACCTCTTTGCATACAATGATATGTCTGACGTGTGCATCTTATTAGATAAATTTCAAAACTGAAATCAGTAATTAATTATTAAAAAAGTAAAATTTATTTAAAAGACAAAGCTCACTGAGACACACTCAATTATATTTGATTTTCGTCACTTTATTATACGGACTGAAATAGCAATAAGTGTCTCAAATAGGATATGCCATGTAATTTGAAGGATAAATAAATTCTTAGGTCGAGGGCTTAAAACCTTCATTTTTAATATTCGAATACAAAATACGAATAGAATTTCGTATAAGGGAAAATGTATCCGAATTCTTTTATTTGGAACGGTAAATGTACTCTTTGAGACTGAAAATAATAAATAATTATACTATATTTTGGTTTTGTTAGTTTCTATTTTCAATGAAAGTTCAAAAAATAATGTACGACACAAATATTTACAATAACAGAGGAAATAGCTCAATATCCACAGTAATAATGAAATAATTAAACTAACTATAAAACAAATATAGTACAGTATCTCGGAACCAGAAGGTCAAATTAACCGTGATCTAAGACAAGAGTACTAATACAATTTTTTCGCGGTTTTAGTTTAGTTACATTGGCTTCCCGTTCTGAAGCAACTCGAGGGTTGTTTCGGGACGGACCTCGTAGTTTTCAACCGCGGTGCGAGGACGACACTTGATCTGGCTTCTCATTTTCAAACTTCCGCACCACTCTAGCGGGTGGACGTTAGGCCCACCGCACAGCATGCACAAAAAAATGACATACACATATTTAGGTTTTCAAAGTCTAAACGTTTATTGATCATTAGACACTGGAAACCATACACTTAAGACTCTTGATTAGTGAGTAATGAAAATACAAAATTAAATTTTTAATCAAGAGGGGCCCCACCTCAATAGACAAATAACAATTTAAAAACAAACATTTCATCCTTGTTCCATAACTTGTCAACAATTTGTAATGTGTAAATAAATGTAAACAGATAAATTTCATGTGATCAAAACAATGCCAAAAATTCTCAACTCATGTAATTTAGTGAGGCAAAGATGCATTATTAGCGAGCATTTTAACACTTTTAGATACAAATCTATCTTTCCAATTTAACAACATACATGAAATTATCTTGACTTGCACATTTGCAAAATATACAACCAATTCTAAAATTCCATCAGACTATAGTATATGCTTCTCAATAATACACCTAAAATTTTAATACATTACAAATGTGTTCTAATTACTCCCGCTGATTTATTACTGTAAAAGACAACAAGCCAAAATTATCTTATATTAAACTCTGCATACACATCCGGATAGTCTGAAGTTTAAATTTAATTATCCTTTGTTATGGCTGTAAGTCAACATTCAATATTGAATTTAGAATCCATGAGATTTTACCATTTAAATTTAGTAACAATGCAATTATTGATATCTTACATTTAAGCTAACATACATACCTTTTCAATTAAATTTAGCAACTAAACATTAAAAGTTAATTTAGCTTCTTTGTAATTTTACCACTTAAATTTAGCACCAAGGAAATTATGGACATTAATATTCAAGCTAACACTCAAACCTTTCAATTGAGTTCAGCAACAAAACATTGCAATTAAATTCAGCAATCAAAACATTACATTTAAATTTAGTATCCTTGAAATTTTACTCTTTTAATTTTTTGCACCAAGGAAAATTCTAGAAAATGTTATATTTTAGTTTGGCAATAGTATTACACAATTCAGCACAGCAATTTTGAGTCTCTGTATTGTAGACATTTTTTAAATAAATTTTCCCCTTTTTTATGCTTAAAATTTAAGCTCTAAAAAACAAAGGCATAGAAAGTACTTAGCTTGGCTGGGGGGTTGGAGGCATTCAGAAGAAGCTGGGGCAATATGTTGGTTCATAGCTGCAGGAGTATTAGGCATCATCACAGGTAACAATATGTTGTTTCATTATTAGTTATTGAGCCGCTGATTGTCACCGCGAGGATGAAGTTGGTGCGCCGCCATGTTGGAGCTATCTTAACCGCCTCCCAAAGTGATGGCAGAATGACGTGCTTGAATGCATGAAGTTCTCACCTGCGCTGTATTTAGCATGGTAATTTTAGGTAGTTAAATTCACCGCATTCAGCATGGTTAGTGGGAAATTAGTCCGCCAAATGTTCAACACGAGAACAAGGTGTAAGTGGGCCAGCTTTTACACACCATCGTCACCCATTATTCTCCAAGTCTCTCTCCACGATACTCAATCACGTAAAACAAACAGCTTATGCCCACAAAAACATGTTTTCTTCTTCACATAGCTCCTCGTTAATATCAACCAAAAATCGAAATCTTTCTTGTTTCAGTCCATCTTCTCCTCTTAGCCGATTCTTTCCAAAAATTCAAGGCAGGTTCAGAGTCAATATATATATATATATATATATCGTGAAAGTTAAATCTCCCGCATTTTAACTCCCTCAGAATCTCGCCAACACCCAGCCAATCATGCCAATCCCTGAAGCTGTGCGTAACAGGCTAAATTTTTACTTTTTCGCCAAATGGTGGCAATTTAATCGCCAGATGGCAAACTGACTCGCCAAGATAATCCCTTTTGCTAACACGAAGCAAAACTTGGTTTTTGACTGGTCAAGCCTAGGTTTACTGTCTCCACCCTAAACCAAACGGAGCCAATAGAAGCTTTTATTTTAATTGGAAAACCAGGGTCCAAACTTGATTTAATGGTCTATAAAACTGTTAATTTTGAAACTGATTTGGATCAAGAAATGGCCAAAAGACCACAGGATATATCCAATAATGAGCAGCTGTGGAGCACAGAGACATTCTCCTTGACAGGAAGTGACAAGGGAGGTCTAATTCTTGTAATAAAGGCAGACCCTATCATAAGAGTGAAAGGGGGACAGAACGTTAGCTAAAGAGACCTTCTCGTGGGAAAGGGATTTTCGTATCCAGATGTTTTTTAATGGTCAAACGTGAATGCCTGAAACTAGAAATTCGCACGTGCAAAAATGAAAAGGCAGCTGGGAAAAGGGGGCAATTAAAATCTCACAACACGAGGGAGAATTTCTAAATTGTGTTTTCTTAAACCTAGGATTTTGAATAAAGAAATAAAACAGTACACTGCTTTTTGTGGTACTTAAATTTTGCAATGCAGAGTATATGTTGAAATAAATTAAAATTTCATGTGAATTAATTTTTAAAGTACATACTAATTTAATAATGTTGAGAGTGTAACACGACAGTATGCAGGTTATGGAACCAGTTTCAAACTACAGATACTATCATTAAGAAGGTCGTTCAACAGCCACGATACCACCATGGAGAA
Source organism: Araneus ventricosus (assembly GCA_013235015.1). NCBI lineage: Eukaryota > Metazoa > Arthropoda > Arachnida > Araneae > Araneidae > Araneus > Araneus ventricosus. The sequence goes on from BGPR01001731.1 coordinate 53,362, forward strand.
GATATAAAGGCCAAAGAGCTCTCTTGGGGCCCGCTGCTCTTTTAGAACAACAATCTACAGGCAAAGTGAATACTTATTGACCGAGTGAAGCAAGGTTGTGTTTTAACCCGATTGTTCGGAATTTCGTCTGTCTAAATTTGTTCATGTCCAAATTCAGTCATGACCAAATGCGTTGTTTGATTTTTTTCAAATTTGGTACGAAAGCTCTTTGAAGTTATTAAAAGAGACTCCTATGTAAAGACTTTTTATTTTTTAAATTCCGTTTCAAGATGGTGGCTGTTTTAATGCTTCCGTTTCAGAAAATGTTCAGCTTTTTTCAACAATTCTAGCCAAACGTAACTGCATTCATAATGTCCCCGAAAATACCGATATTAGCAAATGGCATTTAATTGTAATTTTGTTAATACTGATGATAAATAATTCTCATTTGAAAAACCTATGGCTGAAACTTTAAAGACTTGAGGAAGAGGAGATCTTAGATTTTTTATATTTTTTTGATGCGAGGTTTACTATTACTTAGAGGAGAAGCCGAAACACCGGTGACTAGCGGTGTGGATCCCACTCAGGAAAAATCAGAAGAGGCCCGTCTGTTGTGGACCCAGGAACGTTCTTGGATACAGCAAGATTCGGACCCATGTCTCCTTCCCTGAAGAGTCGAGATTCAGAACACCGAGGGATTATGGACGAGTTTTCATCTGGAGAGAGTCTGCTATCGCTCTCTATTAACCCGGGAGGACGCGCATTGGGCCTGCGAGAATTTATTACAGAAAATGAACCCCTCAACGAAAAAATTCCAGATTCACAGTAGCTTCATTCAAGGTCATTACTTATGAGACAGATGATGCATTAATACTTATATCCAGCCGAATTCGGGTAATTTTGAACGCCAACCTTTTCATAAATAACTTGGAAGAATAATAACATTCATCGATCTTCTTCAATTTAATGCGCTCCCCAGAAGAGACTTACTTGAAAATTATTTTATTTAATGACTCATATTCTGGACACTAGTGCAACAAATGTTTCCAATTAAAGTGAATGTAATTTTCTGCTCGTTTTGTTAAAAAATAGGACCCCGGGCCTACGAAGCCCGAAGCGCGTCCTCGAGTAAGTGTAAGGAACGCGCGTCCTCGCAGGTTAAACGGGAAAACCACTCCACTATTGGAAAGAAGTTCTCGATCCTTATGTAGGGAATTGCAAGAAAGTTATTGGAGGCTGTTTTATTTATAGAGATATTTATCAGATAGAGCTTAGATTGTAAATGATTATCTAGAAGAAGAAGGTATTTGTCGACAGCGACTTTGGCAGACAAATGGAGGGCTCAGAGTTAAGATGTACCAAGTCCATGTTTTGCTCGTTTTGCATTTACACTTCCATGGGTAGTGTAGAGATGCTATATTTTCTGTGTAATAAGGATTAAAGTCCATAGTTCAAGTTGTATCCAATAGACAGCAGGACAACTTAGAAGTCCACTTTTATTTTAAATGCAGCTAGTCAATTTTGAGATCCGTTTTCTCGGGAAAGAGTATCACGGACCTGGTTCACCTTATTGCCTGTCCACCACGAGAATTCTGTTCGACAAGTTGTCTAGTTGATGGCGGTTGCTATTGAAACAGGTTATCATAGTTGGAATCCATTACAAGTAGGTAGTCGTTCATACAAGTTTGTTACATTGGCGCACTTAGCTCCAAATGGGAAAGAATATGCAACTGCGGCAAAACTGAGAAGACGAGCGACCAACTACTCTTTTTAAAGCAGCAAACTGGCGCCAAGAATAAAATAAAACCTCGACATCCGCCGGATTCCTCCTATTCGAAATGAATTTTTCCTAATATAACCAGTTGCTAAAGCGACCGCCGTCAACTAGACAACTTGGCGATTAGTTCTCGTGGCAAACAGACAGTAAATCTGAACCAGTGGCGGCTCGTCAGTTTAGAAACGAGTATCGCTGCAAAACTTATGGCTGGTACTGGGTTTTCCTGCTGGAAGATGTTTGAACAATATTCTAATCCGGCATAGTGCGACCTGCATTTGTTTATATTCTATTTTTCCCTCAGCGAAAGTTGTGAAAATACTATTTTTTGAAGATCTGCAACCTTCATCTTTACTTACCTCTAATAATAATGATTGATCCATCCTTATAAAATTTTTTATCTGAATAATAATTTAAAAATTTTTCTACATGCTTTTTTTGAAGAGTGACTTATAACAAAAGAAAATATCCAATAGGCCAAGACAGGAAAAAAAGAGTGTATTTCTCTCTGAATAGGCCGCTCACTAAAGCATGTCTGAGCAAAATGCAGCTCTGGCAACTCTAAATTCAAAGGGAGAAAGGGTTGCTTTTCCTTTCCCGATTCATCGTTCTGCTGTGAGCAGTGGGCGAATTTTGATACTTTTGAGGAGAACTCGCTTTTCAGCCACAACCTTTATCTCTCTTACTTGTGAATGCATTTTCTATTCCTTTTTTTCACGTTTTTATTACTTTTTCTCACATTATCGCTGTTCATCGAATTCTCGCTGTGAAAATGTAAGCAAATAACAATGAAAAAGAAAATATAAGCTTTTAAAATAATTTTAGAAGTGCTGCACCTCTGCAGCCGCCACTGCTTCGAAACCTCCATATACTCCACACAGAATTCTTATACACTAGGAATCTCCACTACACGACTTCAATCTCTCTCACAACCTCCTCCAGGTTTTAAAAACATCACTTCTAGTAGAACAGGATTTGTTGTCACTAGCGATGCTCGACAATATCATCCTGCACGAGGGCTTGAAATCTGAGGCTTTTAAAGGTTTTCGTTGGAGAGCCATTTAAGAAATGGCCACACTCCCTATTAGGAGAACGATTTAGGATATGCCAATTTTAATGTTTTGGCCATTTTTCGTCTCATTTGCATATCTGAACTAAAATTTGTACTCCTGTTTACTTTGTTAAAGTTTGTTGGCTGTCTCTTATTATTTGACGTATATGTAAAATTTAATTGCAGTAATTTTTTATTATTCGGAATATCACATATTTCATGTTTGTAGGCCGTATCGGAGCGGGCAAATCTATATATTTAAAATAATTCACAAAACTAAAGAGTCAGTCCCCCATCCTTAACCACCGGAATGATTTATGTCATATGAAAGTTTATGACCCTTAGATATGTCATCAAGGGTCGCCTGCCCTCACCACCCTCCATTTTTGAGAGAAATCGGAAAAACACTACTTCACTGTACATTCTCTAGGAGAAAAACCTTCAGGCAGTCCCCTGGCTCCAACCACTGGACCGATTTCGACAATGTTTATTTCAGCTTATGACCCCTAGATAAGCCATCAATGTCTGCCTGCCCCTCACCGCCCACCATTTTCAAGATATATCGCAAAATACAGCTTTGGCAGAGTTCTTCAGCCTCTACAACCGCCAATTCGCCAAACGAAGTTGCAAGCATAGCCACACAGGCTATTGAAAATTACGGGCCAATTGCCTTAATTTTAGATACAAGCGTACTTGGATAAAGCGCTTATTGTCGTATAAAGGTTTTAATTATCTTAATTTTGTTTATCACATAGGTCAGACCTATCCTAAAATGTATCAATGATAATAATTTTAAACTAACGCGTTGTGTATAAGCAATAACCCATAGTTGCATCCAGGTCATGCCTCATGGATGCTGAGTCAGCATGAGATACATAAATCAGACATTTTATGACAGCTATCTTTATTATATGGAATAGAGAGAACTATAAAAGAAATTGATTAAACATAATTTACACAACATAATGTCAACCATTTGCTGGCTAATACGCAATATCTCAAAATCTTGACTAAAATAAACAATTTATAAGATTCACTAATCTAGGGAAATGACGTACTTGTGCTTATTAATACAATACAAAATAGCACACAAATTAAAATCATTTTGTTAACATATACTTATGCAATTCAGAATCATTTCAGTTTACCATCATTCAAATAAAACTAAGTAAACACACATACACAAACAGTAAACAGAAAGGAAAACTCTTAATTATTTTAGCTTGATTTACATTTCACACAATTATATTAATTAAACCCACCTTCAGTTCCACAGCAACAACATTCCATTTTAAGAACCTAGCCTTAGCAAATTGTAAATAAAAATTCTCAGATGAATCACTTATGATAAGTCCTTTTTTTGTATGCGTGTGTGAACTGACCTACGGTTTGTCGCAGACTAATTAGTCGGTTTGATGAAAATATGACCTTTCGAGTTCACAGGCCTTTCCAGTCCAAATTAATGAATTTCTTTTCCCAAATACATAAGCACTATATTTCCTAAACTGATGCTCTTTATCGGTTTCACCAACAGCGTTTCTAAACACCAGTGGGCGCTCATCACGTGTTAAATACTTTTATCATCTTAAAATGGCTCACACCTCAAACTTCACCGTAGGCTTATACTGGGATCATTTTCCATCGAAATAAATTTGTAGGAAATCACGAGAAGTATTTTGCGGGGAGTGAGTACATCCTCTCGGTGCTGGCCGTGGAAAGCCCGAAGGCTCCACGGACGACCAAACTTTTTGTCCTCTACATCTTGCATTTTTTTTACCAATTTTTCTTCATCATCCTCGCCATTCGTTTTTCTCCAAAAGTCTCTCTCTGCCCAGGCAACGCCAAAAGCCTCTTCACCAAGACCCTTAAAATTCATCAACCATTGGTTAAAACCCACAGCCGGGTCATTCAGTCTCCGAAAGTTCTCGAAGTATCTAAAGCCGGTCATTCATTTCACAGAGAAACTGTATATTTTGGAACGCGAGAAGGAAAAACAGATAAAAATCTATGGAAATGAGCCAAACGGCTTGCCATGTTTGGAATTCCGTCTCGACTGAAATCGGAACGAAATATCAGAGGCTACTGAAAAGAACAATGTCTTGCGTAGATTGAAGCCTCGCTTCGAGGGTAGCATAAATTAAAATCTGCTGACTGGGGAAAATCGAAGAGCGATTGACAAGCAGCTGTAGAGAGGGAAAGAAGATCGCTCCCCCCTACCTTCGTTCAGAGTTAGCGTCCTTGTGAATGGCGTGCCTGTATTTTTCGATTAAATGGGTGGGGAAATAAAAGGGGTTTGGACAAATGGCCTGGCTATACTTCAAGTGAATGACCGGCTTAAGGACATCAAAAGGCCCCACCCCCACTGACTTCCCGGAATTTTGAGGGGGAGGTTAAGAAACGTGTTAGAAAGGGGCGCTCGTCAGAAACAAACCCCAAAAGATGGCGAATATCTTAAAGCGGGAGAAAGAATATGTTGTTCTCAATACAACATTATCAACAAGAGAGATACACGCTAGACACATTATCCACGCCTTGTTTGTCCCCTCTGTCATATTGGTGTGGATCGTTCTCACAGGTGTTTCTCTGTTAGCTAACTTGGGATAATCTAAACTATCGCTCGTGACCCTGTACGTTACTGACAATGTTAGTCCAAAAATTAGTGCCCCGAAACTAATTTTTAAGCAAGATTTTTATCAAATGTGTTTCATAACGATCAGTGTTATAATAAATAATATAGTGTGTAAAATCTATCCTGATATTCGTTTTGTTTTTAGCTCTTTAATTCGAAGACTGGAATATTGATAATTTGCAACTAATTTGAAACATATCGAAATTATCCTTTTACCAATGTTTGTGTTGGATGCTGAGGATTTGAGTTATAAATATTATCCTTTTACGAATGTTTGCGTTGGCTACTGAGGATCTGAGTTATCGAAATCATCCTTTTACGAATGTTTGTGTTGGCTGCTGAAGATTTGAGTTATCGAAATTATCCTTTTACGAATGTTTTTGTTGGTTGCTGTGGATTTGTAAAACCACAAATCCTCTTTACAACACAGAACCAATTTGCCACATATCCAAAGACTCTTCATGCATATCGGCTTGGTTCACGCTAAATCTGACGTCAAAGGACAAATGTTCTTCCGATATTGTGGCGCGAAAATCTAGAAAGAGGAGTGCCGGCTTCACCCGTGTCATCTAACAACTGTCCTTAATTAGGTCTTTAACACAATAGCCCTTGTGGTGCTTCAGAATAGGAGATAAATATAATTAAACTATTATAAACTAAACTCTTATTTACCATGGGTTTCCTTTTCCTAATTTCACGAACCTTCCAGAGTTTAGAATGAAATCGTTCATTGATTGAAAAGAAGGGATATACAAACTAATTATTAGGGATGAGAAAAACCTAACGGTTTAAACTGAAAACCGTTTTTTTTTATTCGGTTAATCGTTTTTTTGCCCCGGTTTAAACCGGTTATTTTTTTTAATCCAGAAACCAGGAAAAAAATCGAGTCGGAAGATAGGCTCGATTTTAGGTTCGACTAGAATAAAATTTACCAAGTTATAAAGCTTTGAATTTTATCATCTTAGGCCAATCACCGACAACCGCTTCCTCGAGGCGTCTGTTGATTGGGGAATTATTGAAAGAGTCTTTATATGAACAGATAAATATTGACCAATGGATTGATTTCCTGCAAAAACAAAACTAATGGAAAATTTTGTCTGCAAACGACTTCTGTTTTTTGAAGCCAAAAAATATTTATCTTAAGGCGGAAGTTCTGTGGCGTCCGGAATATTAGTATCTACGTTGAATGATGTTGTTTCCGATGACAAGTGTCGACTCACGGATCAACACATTGCTGAAAGAGTTTTTATGAGCAGATTAGATGATAAATATTGGCCAATGAATTAATTTCTTGTGAAAACAATGTTAAAAAAATTTCGTCCATAATACTTACTTACTGCAATAATTACTCATTTATTATTATTACATATTGTATTAATTATTTATTTATAATCATTACTTATTACATTAATTAAGTATTGTATTAATACTTACTTATTGTATATTATTATTAATAAAAAATTCTGTCCACAAACGTTGCTTTAGAAAAAAACCGAAAACCGTTTTCTTCAAAACCCGGTTATTTTCAGCGGTTTTATGATGAAAAAAACCGGTTGAACCGAAAACCGGTTTTTATACAGTCTTTTTTTCTTCACTAAGAAATGAATGGTCTGTTGAAATTAACAACAACATGACAAAAATTACAAAATACTAATTCTAACTATGTATTACTATTTTTAAAGCATTGATCACAAGGGCGATGTGTTTCACTTACAAATTTTGGACTATTAGGTCTGATATTTAAAATTGTTGATCACATTATTAGTTCGATTATTTCAATTGCTTTTGTACTTTTTAAAACCCTTTCTAAGGCCGTGGGAAGTATAATTTCTACCAAATTATCAATTTTTAAATGTAATTTTTAAGGTTGGAGAAAGTTCTCGCCAAATTTGGGGATGAAACAAAAACCTGGATGTTCCTCTTTCTTATCGCGAACCATAACGAAGTGTCTTGACTTGATAATTAATTAATGAAATTAACGAAAAATTAATGCCATCCAATAAGCTAAACGAATTTCTTTTCTTAAATTAATCTCAATCCCAAAGTTATTTTATTATACCTCTACTAGAAAATAATGGCCCTTTAAAGGATTAAGGCGACGTAAAACTAAAGATGTTCTATCGCAAAGAAAGAATAATTCGTAAATGTATATAAAACAATTTCAGCTCTGTTATTGACAATTCAGTAAAATATTCTCCGTGAGTGTTCAAGTTCAAAAATCTGTAAATTATATTATTTGAATATTTTTTGAAAAATGAACAAAACCCTTTTAACGCTGTTATCTATCGATTACTCAATTTGATTTGCCTGTACGTCCTACGTGCATCGAATTTTTGTAACTTTAAAATTATAAGATAAAAATTAAGCCATTCATAAATATTAACGATTTGAAACAAAAATTAAGTGGAACGATTAAACATATGAAGTAATATATGGACTCCTTGGATCAGAACGAAAATTCACTCCCAAAATAGAAGGTGTCATCTAGTTAGGTAATAAAGGGAATGAAATAGTTTATTGGTTAAGATAAAAAAATCTTTAAATTAGTATTTTGGTACCAATAAAAGATAAAACAATATCACATTGAACTCAAGATCAACGCACACAGACTATTTTAAGGATCCCTGACAATATCACATTATAATCACTACGAATCGCATGATTGCGAAAAACAATCTCAAACAAATCCCCATCCAATAAGAAGAATTAATCGGCAATTATATCGATATCTCCTGGGCATTATCTTTTTGATTATCTCATAATTATAACCCATCTCACTCACCCTAATAAACATAATTTCCTTCTTTCCCCTAAACAAACAGACCGAAATCAAGTCCACAAGACCACCAATTTTTCATCGTCTCCACCCTATTTTATTACAGCACGATATGAACCATAAACACATTATGCCCCGAGAGAGACGAACGGCCACCAGGGGGCGCTTATTTCTCTGTGCATCTTAGGCCTCCTCTCCGAGTGACCAGCTTGACCACGATGCGTTTCAAGCATGGTCAGCGATGTGTGGTCAGTTACCGCTACATACCACAGATGAACCACATTCTTCCTGTCCAACAGCACTTTGTATCAAACTGGAATATTCGTAAGGGTTCAGTTTGAACTGGTGGTGGGGCACTAGAGCCGAGGGCTCTCATTTTTGGAAGTTATAAACAATTAAAAGTGAGTATCTTTATAATTATTCTGGATATATAATTATTTTTTGGCTTTATTTCAGATCTTAACTTGTTTAAAGGAAAAAGTAATATTTTGGACCTTTTTGTTATTTATGAAAATGTGTGATAAATTATGAGTAATTACATTTTAGTTAATTTCAGTGCACTTTCTTAAGGCGCAAAAGGATATCGCATGATTTCGAATGAAGCACAGGCTCAAATGAATAAAAGTGTTATGATTTTTTTGTTAAATTTAGGCAAAAAATATATACTTTTTGTTAATTACTTTATATCAACAATTAGAAGTGGGAAGTTTTATAATTATTATTGACACATAAATAGTTTTTGGCTTTATTTCAATTCGTAACTTATTTAAAGGTGAAAAAAATATTTTAGTCTTTTTTGATATTTATAAAAATGTGTGACAAATGCTGAGTAATTTTTATTTAGTTAATTTGAGTACACTTTTTTTAAAACTCAAAAGGATATTACATATTTTCAATGAAGCAGAATCTGAAAGGAATAAATGTT
>BGPR01001731.1:62505-90286 GCA_013235015.1 Araneus ventricosus
AGAGAGTATGTTTTGCGGTAATGTTTCATACTGAAATTAGCTGAGTAAATAAATAAATTAAAAACAAATATTGCTTAAACTAAATGTCAGTAATCAGCACCAATTATATTCAAATCTCTTGTCCCTTTTTGTTAGAGAGAAAAATTGGCAAAGAAATAACAAAAATTTCAAGTGCACTACGACAATGAGTTAGTTACTCATGAGAAATATGATCAATTTACAACTTTTGAAATTTAAATAAGAAAGAAGGTGATAAAAATCAAATAAAATAAATCGCATCGTAAACACACCTAAGCATTGTAAATCGTCCGAATAAGCCAAATAAAATTATTTTTGTTCGTAATTCGGCGAAATTTTAAATTTTAAGTTGACAGGATTTGTTTGATTTTGAAATTAGGTGAGAGTTTTGGTGTAAAATTGTAGAGAATGTCTGCTTTCCCCTACTGCAAATAGTAATGCTCAAAACTCCGAGGAATAAAATAGTTTAAGAATATAACATTTTATAAGCATTTTAATGTATATTTACTTTTTTTTAAGCTAATGCACATGAACTCTGATTTAATATCGATAATTTATGAAATCATTATCATCAATCATCTGTGAAATTTCAAAACAAAAGAAAACTATTTCATCATTCCATAATTGTTAAATGTTGAAAAATACTTGAAATTAAACTGTTTTCATGCTGCATTTTGAGAATTTAATTATGTTTTATTGCTGAATTTAATCTCATTTTGTGTTTAAAGAAATGATAAAAATTAGAATGATTTAGGAAACCACGTGGATAAAATATTAGCCATAAATTTGATGTTTTTGATTCGTCACAATCGAATAGCTAATTTTTATATCAGTTTTTATTTTTAGAAAATAATTTTGGAAAGCGATAGAAAGGTTTTGAGAGTTAAAAACAAGTAATGATACTGCAAGTGTCAATGATTAGTTTCAGTTGCTTATGAATTTTTAATAACTAAGTTACATTCAATGATCATAATCCAAAATAAAAAATTTGCACTCTTGTGAAGAGAATACAAATAAACAAGCAAAAACATTTCTTAACGAAAATAAATAATGAACGACTATTTTACCTATAAGTTCCATGCACTAAGAAAACAAACAATATATCAATCGCTCCCTTAGATTGTTGACATGGAGTCAATTCGGATGACAGTTGATTGACAAATGTAAGTTATTTGACAATAAGAAAACAAACAATATATCAATCGCTCCCTTAGATTGTTGACATAGAGTCAATTCAGATGACAGTTGATTGTCAAATGTAGGTTATTTGACAATAAAAAAATAAACAATATATCAATCGCTCCCTTAGATTCTTGACATGGGGTCAATTCAGATGAAAGTGGATTGATAAATGTAAGTTATTTGACAATAAGAAAATAAACAATATACCAATCGCTCCCTTAGATTGTTGACATGTATTCAGATGACAGATGATTGACAAATATAAGTTATTTGACAAAAGGAAAATAAACAATATATCAATCGCTCACTTAGATTGTTGACATGGAGTCAATTCAGATGACAGTTGATTGGCAAATATAAGTTATTTGACAAATGCACCTGCGTATGCCTTTTAACACCTGACTTACATTGTGGTGCATTGTGATGTCCTTTTTCCTCCTGCTAGATTAAAATACTGTGATAACCTTCAAAAATTAATTAATGTGTCACATTTAACGCGTATTTCGCGGGTATGAAATGACTTTAGTGTAATAAGAAAGCTACATGGAAGTAATTATTGCAAGAACATACTTATACTTAACTATTTTAAAAAATAGAGATGCAAAATAGTATAAATTCCTTAATCTTGTCAATTTTGTTATCTAGTGATGTGGTGGGAAGTCAGTATTAATGGAATAATAATTTCTAATAGCTTTAGCAGACAATTTTCAGTCCTTTTGGTTAAGTTTAAAATGATTTTTTAAACTTAACCACAATTTTTTATTCATACGATTTTTGAAAATGAACTTCAGTTCTTGACTATTTCTTTTTTACTACGCTTTTTTTAAATATATAAATGAGGTTGAAAATTACATATATGTTTTGAATTCAAAAAATTTACATTTGCTCCTATTATTTTCTATGTAAAACACCAAAAAAAAATTATCTGCTTATTCAAAAATTATTTAATACAAAATATATTATTAAATATTCTATAAACTTCTCTAGGTATGCTTTTAGAAACATTCCTGATGATTAATGTCACTGAAGAATTTTTTAAAAGATTTTGCTTCTGTTTTCAGAACAGCTTTCATAAATGGAACAAAATATTAATTGAATTATTATTTATTTAATATTTCTTCGGTATTTAGAGAAATTCTAACTAATTGATTGATTTTGATGATATAAATCAATCAATACATGCATGCAAATTTTGTTTTTCATGTATTGATTAAGAGGACATACGAATGTTAAACCTCGAAAATTTTCAGTTTTATGAAAACATATATACAGTAGAGTCTCCCTACAACGAAGTCTCCCTACAGCGAATTTCTCCCTATAACGAAATTTTTAATCTGAATGTTAAATAACATTCAAAATATTCTCCATATAACGAAGTCGTTGTCTCCCTATAACGAATTTTTTCAGACCTTTATCTTTTCGATTTTTGCCATTTTTGAAAAAGTTGCTAATTTCTGTGCAAACAAATCGCTCACACGTGCCTGTTTCTGGAACCACTCGTATTGTTCATTCCAGCGATAACACATAACAATAGAATGCTATGTGAAGGGTAATGCAGTTGTGGGGACTTGGGTTTCTACAGACGGAGCAACATGTCTACGGGTCAAGATTCCAAGAATCGGGGTGGAGTGGGGGGTGGAAACAGCAAATGGGTGTGGCAATGCGCATTTTATGTTTATCCATACTAGTACATATTATTCTCTAAATTCGTGAATTGTCTTCACTTTTGAGCATTTTATTTATACAATAAAAATTAGTATAATTTTGACAAATTTATAATAAATATTACTTCATTTTTAATTGAAAGTCATAATTAAATATTTTTGAACTTATCGCACATACTAAAAGGTTTGCTACATTTACTTAAATAACTGCAAAAACTCTAATCTCCGTATAACGAAATTTTCTCTATAGCGAATCTTTCAACTGGAACCAAGCGATTTCGTTATAGGGAGATTCCACTGTAACTATATTTTCTTCAATGCTGATTGTTTATCGTGCGTTAGCTCTGTAAAAGTTCCTTTCTTTCATAGGATTCTCTATGGCTGGAAAAGCATCATTGCAGTAAAATACATTAAACAATGTCCCAAGCCAAGAATTTCAAGAAGCTTTATTCTATTTCATCTTTTTCGATTATATATTGTATTTTCAGTTAACTTAGGTCACCTATTTAAATAATCCGTGTATTCAATTAAAAAGAAAAAATGCGCTTTATCCCTAAAGAAAAATAAATAAGTTCGTAATCTTCGTAAGCATACATTCTTTACGAAGATGATTCCCTGGATTGTCTCCTCAACACAAAATCGAGTATCAGCTCTGTAAAAGTTGCTTTCTAACAAAGGTTTCTCTATGGCTGGAAAAGAATCATTGCAGTAAAATACATTAAACAATGTCCCAAGCCAAGAATTTCTAGAAGCTTTATTCTATTTCATCTTTTTCTATTATATATTGTATTTTCAGTTAAAATAGGTTACCTATTTAAATAATTCGTGTATTCAATTAAAAAGAAAAAATGCGCTTTATCCCTAAAGAGAAATAAATAGATCAGTAATCTTCGTAAGCATACATTCTTTACAAAGATGATTCCCTGGGTTGCCTCCTCAACACTCAATCGCGTATCAGCTCTGTAAAAGTTGCTTTCTAACAAAGGTTCCTCTATGGATGGAAAAGCATCATTGCTCTTAAGCTTCAACTTCATGCTTCAAGCAAGCATTTTTTTCGTTTTTTTTTACAAATGAGTAAGAAACTGATTGCAAAATAAATAAATAAATAAATTTAAAAGAATGTAAAATAAATTACTGAGCTGATATATCTATAATTTTTAACAACGCTAAAGTGAATTTGTAAGCTTTATAGCCCTAATATATGCTAGATGATTATAAAGTTTCTTTTACAAGAGTAAAAGCCTCTGTTTCTAAAAATAATTCAATTTATAATACCTGTCAAATCTTATAAAAATTGATGGTGTTTTTCAATAGTGAAATGAATTTTGGAGGTTAGATCAGAGGGTAATTCAGAGCAGTGGACTTTTATTCAAATAATTTTATTGTTAATAAAAAACATAAAAGATCAAGGCACAATTTCAAATAAATTTTAAAGTAGTAACATTTAAAGAGAGACGATTATCATTCCGAAGGGGTGATACGACGCAGGGGTCCGTTCGTTTAGGCGATCCGAACGAGAATCCACTCAAGTCAACTTCGCACCCCCAAGGACACGAAAGTGGACAACTAAAGGTCATTAAACTCTGCACCCTCAAAGGGCGCGAAACGCCGCGGCCAATCGAAGGACGCGTAGGTGTCAACAAATTTCATAAGTAAAAGCATGATGGATACATTAAGTAATATTTCCTTTGATTTAATAATGCACATTTTAATTCCTTAGAAAAGCATTTTGTTCCTTGTAGTTTGTGAAAATCTGTTTTTTCTGTTTTCAAAGATGTAGGATTAAATATGCTAACATTTATTATCATTTAAAGAGGTTTTTCAATATTTTGAATAAAATATAAAGTTAAGAACTTTTTAAGAATTTCTTTGAAAGTAAAAATATATAATAACATGTTGTTTATCAAAAACTTTATAATAGATTTTTTTACTAACAGTTCAGACATGTTAATTCTGAAAAACAGTTTTTAATAGGGCCCTTAGAATTCACTCAAATCGCGTGACGTTACATACACATGACAAATGTAAGTGCGAGTGTCATTTAGCACCTGACTGAATGTTATCTTAAGTTGTGCTGTCTCTCTCACGTCACGTTTTTCTTCTTCTTCTTACAAGATGCGCTGTGGGTTTTAAAATTAGATTATTACTGAGTATTTGACATTTAAGGGAATGTTGCCTAATGTGGACCACCTGGACATTTTTTAATATAAAGTGATAAAGAAGTAATTTTAGCGAAAAACAAGGAGTAGAATTTTTTGCAGCTTATTCATATTCAAAATATTTAATGTAATTAATTTTTATAAATTACACTTTAAACTAAGAAAAAACGGCTTAAAAATGTATCATCAGTCCAATGAAGGAAGTTGGTTGCCTAGATTGGACCGCTGGTTGTCCAGATTTGATCACCAATTTCTTTAAACACAATTAAAGCAAAAATATGTTTTGATTCTCAAATTCACACCAGCACACAATGCGTGAACCAAAGTATAACATTTTATGCACTGTATCACTTCTTATTCTTCCTTTGTTTCCTCGTAAATGATACAAATGATATGTATCGTTAGTTTTTTACTCTTTTCGATTCAACATTTGATGGCTTTAATGATCTTTTATTTATTTATTTATTTGCTTTGATTGGTTTCACTTCTATTTATGAGAGCTACTAGTAGTAGCGTTTTCATAATTGCCAAGCATTGATACGGGTGTTTAAGTGCCAAATAAATAACGCATGAAAAAAACGGGTAGGTAATGGTTTATGTTACTCTGATAAAAAATTCAATAAAGCTTATGCAATTTAATAAAATGGACACGCAGAATAAAAAAAGATGCGAGGCTAATCCTTTTTTTGAAAAGTCATATTTTAAAGTTAATTTTACTTTCTTAATTACATCATTTTCTTCGTTCACATAATCATGAAATTGGGCGCAAGTCATTTTAAAATTATAATGATCCAGAGTTTAGGGAGAAAAAGGGATAAATAATAATAAGGGACTTAGGAGTGAAATACGGGACGTATGGCAATCCTGACTATATTTCATGCAAGTTTAAAGGCAACTATATAATATCATCACATATGAAATCAAAATTGCGTCTGACTTAGGTCCTTGCCTTTTCTTCCTGTATAATGCCCGCACTTTTTGACATTTTCTTCCAGAACAGGCCAATTTTATCAAGGCTGAAGACTTGTTGAAGGATGAATCCTTCAGCCTCTACGTAATCTTTGAATTCTAAAACACATTTTTCGGCCCCATACTTGTCCTAACTCGCAGCTTCGCCGTTTGTTTTCACTCTAAAACACATTTTTCGGCCCCATACTTGTCCTAACTCGCAGCCTCACCGTTTGTTTTCGCAAAATTAGCAGCGATGTCACATGGGCACGTCGACGAAATCCGAGACAAACGACGAAACGAGAAAAGTTTTCGCGGAAAAAAATGACGACAATCGCAACCAACGATATTCAAAATCATTGAAAACCGAAGTATTACTATATATTTTTTTCTTCATTAAGTTCATTATTTTTAACCCAACGCAAAATAAGCGTACTTTTTGCAAAAAACATATTCCTTTAACTAGAATTTCTTATTATTTTTAACGTAGGACTACGTTCCTCCCATTAGGGTCGAAGGAAGGAATTTGATTCACACGCCAAAACGCCACAAAACTTGGTATGGGAGATCCTTTATATCTTGGTAACTACATATGTTAAAAACATAAGTAATGTCTTACTTTAGAGATAAAGGTAACAGAAGAAGTTACAAAAAATTTCAAAATCGGAATTGTAATTCAGAGTCGCAAAGTTGGACAAAAATGCGAATGAATTGGTGATTGCAATTAATGGTCAGTCGCGTTGTATACTATTTTCTGTTTATATTCATCCGGGAGTAGATGCATCCCTTTTGAAAATGTTCTTATTCAGCGCACTTATAAAATATTCAGATACAAGTTTGCTGATCGATGAAGAGTTTCATATATATAAAGATTTTCCAATTATTGTTATGGGGGACTTTAATGTAGATGTCAAAAGGAATGATAAAGCGTTCGGTTTCATGAAGAAGCATTTTAATTTGAACATGGTGCCCACACATTATTCTAGTACTCTGGGGAATTCATATATTGATTCAACTTTTACAAGAAACATTAATCCCGAATTATTAAATGATGTACGTTACTTTTCATATCATCGATCGATCCTACACAGAATTGTAACATATCCACGTACGCATATTTTATTAAGAAATAAAACAATTTTCATTGTAACCTTAGTTTCATTTTATTTCGCTATTTTTCCATACATTAGTATTTCAGAGAAACAAAAGACAATTGAGAGTAACTTCGAGAAATAAAAGAGAATCAAGAGTAACTTCAAGAAACAAGAGTATTGCGAGTAACTTAGAGAAACAAAAGGGTATCGAGAGTAACAAAGAGAATACGAGAAGCTTCGAGAAACAAAAGAGTCACACGAGTAAAGTAGTCTTGCGCCTTTAACATCAGCGGCTGTTTGAAAAAGACAGCCTACCATAATTTTTTTTGTTATTCAGAGTTTCTGACTAACCATTTTATTTTAAGAAATCATATAGCCTTTAACTTTATTCTCAATTTTAGATCCACTTTATCTGTGCTGTCGAATCTTTTTAGATGGTTCATAGTTAGGGTCATACATCCGTATATAGTCCCGTATTGCTATTTGTCCCGCTTTCTCCCTAACTGGCAAGAAATAGAAATTATAATTGCATATTTAGAAGTAAGAAACATCATATTGGCAGCACTGTGATTCTATTGCATCAGTTTGTATATCTAAAAGATAATTTAGAGAAAAATAGCATACCCAAAACTGCAAAGCAACTATCAAATTGAGTATGGAAGAGAAATGGCTCAAATTTCTAGTAGATACTAAGTATATTGATCAGAAGTCACGTCTAATAAAGCTATGCGAATACGTATTTGCCATTCCAGCCCACAATGCAAAAGTGGAGAGAATATTTTCCCTAATGTCAATTCAGTGGTCGGACGAAAGAAACAGGTTGTCAATGCAGACAACTGATGAATCAATTTTGGTTTGACACTATGATTTTAAAATGACTTGCGCCCAATTTTATAATTATGTGAAAGAGGAAAATGATACAATTAAGAAAGCAAAATCAGCTTTAAAATATGACTGGTTGGAAAAGGATTAGCCTCGCATCTTTTTTTTATTATTCTACGTGTTCATTTTATTAGATTGTTTGGATTTTATTGATTTATTTTATCAGAGAAAAATAAACCATTATTTCATGTTTTATTTCTTTAGCACTTAAACGTCCCGTATCAATGCTAGGCAATTATGGCAACCCTATTCATAGTTTATGTATATCGCATATAAAAGGCATTAATATTTTTAACTAAGCAAATCAACAAAAAATCTACCACTTTATTCGGATACTGTTCCTTGAGAGAGAAAATTTTTTTTCCAGCTACTAGATTTTTTTTACCTGATTGAATTTAAAAAACAATACATTTTTATACCTTCTATTTTCCAACTGAAATAATATAATTGAGGTAACACAACCGACATAATTGCACTGGGCTTGGATATACAAGAGTTCTGAAATGGCTGTGATGAATTGTCAGGTATATTACGGTACTTGCTTGAAATCCTAAAAAATATATTACGGCTATTTCTTTCGGTTTGATATTCTAGTTTATTTTATTAATACTGGGAAACAAAGGATAAAAATTGAGTCTGATAACGTATTATTGCGTCTGGAATTTTTGCATGCATTCATTAAATAATTTATCTTAAATAAATATTAAAAACATTAAAATTTTAATTAAATAATTTATCTATAAATTATCTTAAATAATTTATCTTAAATTCTATGAATATTTTTAACAGAAATTTAAAATGCAAATATCTGTTAGTGTCAACCACAACACAAATAAAATTGCAATAGCCGCTTTCGGCGACCAACTGTTCGTCGGTAATATTAATGGCCTGTGGCCATGCTTGCAACTTGGCGAAATAAATTGGCGAATTGGGGGTTGTAGAGGGCAGCAGGCGACCATTTATGACATATTAAGAGGTAAAAATGAAAAGAATTGAAATAACACAAAGAAAAAGGTCGAACATTTATTTCACTCCATAAAAACAAATACACAAACAAAAAACTGTTATTTTCGACAAAAAATTATAATTTGTAGCTTTCTGATTTAGAAATCCTGCCAAAGATATGTCTTCATTTCACGAATTAGGCATTTGTATTCCTCTTTCTTTAATTTACAAAAACCGAATTTTTCAGAAGGTATCATAATTTAAATAAATTAATTTATTAAAAAGTATGTTTTGAGCATTTGTTTCTTGTTTTCATTCATTCTTACTGATATAACATACCAAAGACGTTCAGGTTTCGACTGATTTTTGAACTCTGTGTAAAATTAGATCCACAATGAAACAAAGAGTTCTTTAATCATAAGCCTTTCATTTTTGAAAAAACTTCGAAACTATATAATGTTTTGAAAAACGCTCTTGGGTGTCATTCTATTATATAAGCAAATAGAATAATCTTTCTTCTACGTATGACTAAATCCAACAACTGGCAACAAATAATTCCTAAAAGTAAAATTTAAAATGACTAGCATGATAAATAAAATGCAGCATTAACTTCAATTATTTCACTTTCAATATATTTACGTGTTTCAAACTATGAAGTTTCCAAAAACGAAATTCTATACAATTATTCTTGAATGTGCAGGAATAACTACCCCAGGAATTTCAGATTCAGTCATATTTCCATTATTATTTTTTGGCTTTTCAGGAAAGGAAGGGAAATCTGGTTGATTTGGCAAACCTGGAATAGTAGGATTGATACGAGATTCCAAACTTCGACTTCCTCGTCTTATCCTTCTAGATTTCGATAATCGGCTTGGTGGCATCGGTGGAGTGGATAATGCAAAGTTCCTCTGACTCAGTCCGTTCATGTACTATTCTTCTCCCGTTTGGAATATCAGGGATACTGGGCACACTTGGAACGCCTGGCATTGTAGGCATTCCACCACTATTAGGCATGTCCGGCATTCACCATATCGTAGGCATTCCACCACCATTAGGCAGGTCAGGCATTCCTCCAATTGTAGACATTCCACCCCATTAGGCATGTCTGGCATTCCTCTAATTGTAGGCATTCCATCCCATTAGGCATGTCTGGCATTCCTCCTATTGTAGGCATTCCTCCGCCGCCTGGTAGAGTGGGAAAGCCACCTGGCATCGGTGGCGGTGATCACTGACGAGGAACATATTCGCTTCGCTCAAGAAATCATCATCAGACATTCTAGACATTCCTGGGATATTAGAATTATTAGGCATGATAGGCATTTCTCCTACACTTGGAACAGTGGGCATATTTGGCATTCTAACTATTGTAGGCATTCCTCCACCATTAGGCATGTCTGGCATTCCTCCTATCGTAGGCATTCCACCACCATTAGGCATGTCTGCCATTCCCCCTATCGTAGGCATTCCACCACCATTAGGCATGTGTGGCATTTCTCTAATTGTAGGCATTCCACCCCCATTAGGCATGTCTGACATTCCTCTAATTGTAGGCATTCCATGCCCATTAGGCATGTCTGGCATTCCTCTAATTGTAGGTATTCCTCCGCCGCCTGATAGAGTGGGAAAGCCACCTGGCATCGGTGGCGGTGACCACTGACGAGGAGCATATTCGCGTCGCTGAGTGAAATCATCATCAGACATTCTAGACATTCCTGGGATATTAGAATTATTAGGCATGTTAGGCATTCCTCCTCCATTTGGAACATTGGGCATATTTGGCATTCCACCTATTGTAGGCATTCCTCTACCATTAGGCATATCTGCCATTCCTCCTCCGCCTGGTACAGTGGGAAAACCTCCTGGCATCTGTGGCGGTGACCAGGTAGGAAATTGACGAGATTCATATTTATCTATATCTTTCGAAAAATCATCTTGTCTCGATTCATCTGCTGATTTGGCTCAAATAAATACCATGCTAGTTAGTTTGAAGAAATTCTATGTTCCATATTTTAGTGAAGAATGTGAGATGAAAAATTTAATGTCAAAATGAAATGAATACAGGTGAATCGCTAAATTGCATTCTTTTCTTTTCCTCAAAAATAGCTTCTCTTTATTTTTGTTTTATGCTCACAATCATTAACGAATTCTTTATTATGCAATTATTAACGACCAAGTTTTATATTCACATGAAAGAAATGCATTATATTCATAAATAAAAAATGTTAATAAAATGAATCACGCTCTAATTATATTATACTTAACATCGAATTTAAGTACAGTGGATTATTGGTACTAAGTAGTTCGGATAACAAACAAATCGGATACAGAAAACTTTCGTAGATTTGTAGATTCGGAGAATGGAGATTTCACAGAACCAATTTTTGGTGCCATTACAGGCGATATGAATAGTCAATGATGAGGAGCAGTAAGTATGAGCTGAGATACAAGGGTGTCTCAAAAAGTTACCTAACAAGAGCTCTGTAAGGTTTTTGTTCCATAGAGAATGTGCAGTGGAGAAATAGTTTTTCGATTTCTCTCGAAAATGGAGAGTAGTGGGGCGCAGGCGACCATTGATAGCATATTTAGACATACTAATCTTTCATATGAAATAAAAATTGTCGAAATCGATCCAGTGGTTGGGGTTGGGCAACTGACCCTCTGGTTTCGCCAATTATTTTAAATATATAGATTCTATAACAGTCCCTCCTTTCTCATTATGGAAAGGATATCAGTGGTTCCTACGAAATAATATAAACCTGCGGGAGTGTTCTCCTCTCGACTAACGCAACAGGGTGCGTTTTGTACTTCGAATCAGTGCGAAGACAACAGAGTTCTAGGTTTTGGGTGTCTTCCTTTCCACCGAATGTGTCCAAAATTTGATACAGATCTTCAGTGTTAGTGACGAGACCAGATACCAAATTTCATTTCTCTTAAACTTTGCCGAATTACTGCGCCAACTGACTAACACTACGGCCTTCCCCCGCGCCTAAGACCATGGCAATCCCTTTCCGGTTTGAATAGGCAGTCGTAGACGGGTGCTATCAACACCCACACGAGGCGCCACGGCCCCGCACCAGAAGATGAAGCCCCAACAACTCTAAACAAGCTAACTACCTCACCCATTCTCACTCAACAAAGCCGCCACCCGACAACCCTTATGTGGTAGTTTTGTTTTTACTTGTGGTTTTATATATTAAGTGAGAGCATTTCCATTGTAATCAAGTACTCCCCACACTAGGTGGGTTGAACATTTGTGACCAGTCTTTCCCTCCACTTGTGTGGGTGAACAACTGTGTTTTATAACGCAATATGTTTTAATTCACTGCCCCTGTTCAGGGAATAGTGTGTGAAATAAATTTAACTTATTGTCTCCGCCCCGACGGTTGTAGGCCACAGTTTGGGTAGGTCGGTATGGGTCTAAAACAAAACAAAAATAAACCTCGACAACCCAACCAATGCCCAGACCACTTAGTGACAATTTTAAAAAATACAGAATAGTACAAAGTAATGAAAGACTCTCTAAAAGAAAAGTTCATTAAAAAGTCCACAATAATTCTGATTCTTTAGTAGTCCCTCATCGGAAGCAGAGCAAGAATAGTTAACGTCGATTAGCAATTGGCGGGATTTAGTTAAATCCTTATTAGACTTTCTTGGTTTTCCATACAAAGACTTCAAAGTTTGAGGCAGGAGTAAGCATTTTGAAAAAGCACGAAAGCAGCAATTCCATATAAAAGTGTGTCTTTAGGAATTTAACCACAGAAGAAAAGTCGCCAATTTTGGCATCTATGTGGCTCACGTCTGGATACTAAGTGACTGTTAAGTGAGTTACCGCGCTCCAGTACCCTCAAATATGCAGACAGACAGTACTGTCTGTCAACCCTTTCATTGATTGGGCCCAAACTCTGGTGCAGATCTACAATTCTAATGCTACAACCAAATGCGTAATCTCACCCATCAAGCTATTTATGTTTTTGAGTTATCGCGTACGCATGGATATGGACGGATGAACTGACGCATTTCCCAAAGACGGATTTCGACTAAAATTTGACAGAGTTTAGTTTAGTTATATTAATGTCCAGTTTTGAGGCAACACGAGGGCTATTTTGGGACGGACGTCGTCATTTTGCACCAAGGTCAGATGACGAGGACGACACATGAGCTTCCATCCCCTTCTCCAAGCTTTCCCACCACACCAGCGGAACGACGTTTGAACCACGACGTCAGATTTAACGTGCACCAAGCCCACACTCACTGCAGATCTTCAGTGGAATCTGGTTTTCAGCATTGAATCCTCCGGCGTCGAAGACAAGGACCACCACTAGACCACCGCCGTTTGATAGAAATGTGCAAATTTGGTGTTCACAGACCGACAAACAGAAAGACATAATTCCAAAAATGCGTTTTTCGGACTCAGGGAGTTGTAAAACGTGGAGAATCATCAAAATTTCGAGGCTGAATGTTTTGACTTTTTTGATGGTAGGCGCTCACTAAGAAAGAGGTTTCCAAAATTTTAATTAGATTTTTAATTGATTAAAAATTATTAGAAATTTTAACGTTTTTCTTAATAACTCCGGAGCATATTATTATTGCACAAAAACCATTTTTGCACCAATTTAAAATTCAAAAAATAGCTTTCAGTTGTAACCATTTTATTTCCATACAGTTTTTATCTGGTTTTAATAATCTCAAATATCTCTTTCTAAGGTTTAATGTCTTTTCTAAATTAATTGAGATAGGTGCTGTGATTACCACCGATATACTTGCTCATACACGATGAGTTATCACAAAAATCTCTCCTTCAAATTTTCGAAAACAAAATAATAACATTGATGTTATATGATGCATTTTTTTGTTGTTAATATAGAAATGCTGCTTTTATGTCTAATCTAAGGATAAGCTTTGCCGAAAGCGCAATTTATGTTTCGTTTATTTTCCAGTTTTTTTCCGGTTAGTTTCCAGTTTTTACAATTTACGGATATCGACCATGCGAAAAAGAAAAGTCCGGCGTGTTGTTATTTATTCCCACATAAAAGAATTTAATATTGACACCTCGTTAAATTTTTAGAAGTTCAAAAATGTTTAAAAATCTTTCGTCAGATACATAGTAAAGCTTTATTTGCTGAAATTGTAAGAGTTTTTATTTCATACCTTTGATAACAGTCGAACAACATGTATTGATTGTTCTTATACGATTTGATAAAAACGTATTTTCTTAGGTAGAATAAACTGAATTTTATTCTTTCCGTATTATTATATCAAAGAAGTTCTTTACATTTCTTGAAGTTTACGCTAAATGAAAATACAGGTATTTAAATATATTTTTACCTTTGAGAAAATTAAAAAACAGTAACTTTGTTTTATTATGTCATTGCCTTCGTCTTATTTTTTTGCATTTTAATAGAATGAGATATCCGGCCCTTTCCATGTTTTTCTTGCTCCCATGCTTTTCGCTGACAAACTAATATTTCCGGAAATGATGCTAATATTAAAGGTTGATAATGTTGGGAAAGAATAGTAGGCTATTCAAAAACTATTTTGCGGATAACTTTGCAAAGTACGATGATACAATGCGATTTAAAAGAAAATGTACGCCTTATTTGTATTGAATGGTATATATTTTTCCACATTTCATTCGAACGTTTTACCTATCACAGAACATGTTCTTTCCTCTTTAGTAATTATTATTATTATTATTATTATCATCACCATCACCATTATTATTATTATTATTATTACTATCATTATCATCATCATCATCATTATTATTATTATTACTATCATTATCATCATCATCACCATTATCATCATCATTATTATTATTATTATTACTATCATTATCATCATCATCATCATCACCATTATTATTATTATTATTGTTTAATGGAGTACTTCAGTAAATTCAATATTTCTCATACTTATTTTTTAGGCTTCGCATCAGTATCAGCAATTTACATCGAGATAGCAAGTAAAATTTGAAAGTTTCATTTTCTTTAACCAATTTAAGGAGATTAACCTTCTTGAATCGGTCTTTGTTGTCACTGAAAGTTTTTTTTAGATCGCTTTAGGGCAAATTTGACTTTTTATACAATTTTACTTAACTTGACTTGTTTTATGTTTCTAAAGATGGAATTGTGTAATCGATTTATCAATCACTTCCTCTTTTGATAGTGTTTTTTTGTAAATTTGTATACCTGTGTATTATCAATGATAGTACACCATTATAACATTTTCAGAACTTAATTTTGTGTTAATAGATTAATCTAAATGAACTTTGATTCCGTATTAGTGGCGCCAATTGGTTGTGAATTTGAGGAAAAAATTGATTTCAAGATTCCATAATTCTTATAATCATGAATTATAAATGGAAGACTAAAATGAGGGAATATTGGAAAAAAAGAATTTTAGTTTTTTAATACCGTAATGAAATGTGTTTTTAACAACTATTATTAAATTTATTTAGCGCTGACTTGAACTCCTTGAAGTTTGAGATATATTTTTTGATTACTTAAATATATTTCTCGAGTGCATTCTCGATAACAATAAATTATTTCACAGTGTTTAATTATTAGTAAATTTATTAATTTAATTAAATTTTCATTCCATACATGTGGCGCCATCTGGTAGCGAATTTAAGAAAATTATTATCAATATTGCTTGTTACAAATGTCCATAATATTAGTAATAATAATTATAAATTAAAAACTAAACAGTAAAAAAAATTAAAATAAAATCTACTTTTAAGTACATTATAAAAGAGTGGGTGGTTTAAAAACTGTTTTTTTTTTATCAACTTAAATTTCTTCTGTCCTGAAAGTGTTAATAATCGTTTTGCATAAGAATTTGCTGAAATAATCATTATTTGAATGAGGAAATGAAATATTATTTTATAATTCTCCATGCGCAACAAATATTTATTTGAAAAATGTGTTCTGTTTCACATATTGTATAAGCTTATAAAATTTATCATTAATAAATTTTTTATGAGTGATATTTTGTTCATGGAGAAAATAACACTTATTAATCTAAATTTTTAATTATTTTAAGTAATAAGTAATTCACATTTGAAGGAAATTATTATTATGATTATACAAAGTGTTTAAAAATTTTATTGGAAATATCAAACACAGAAAAAATCCTAAATCATATAGGAACGAATGACTGGGAACATAATATTGGTTAGCCAGAGATGTACATGGATTTCAACACTAGGCATTTGCAGTCTGTTTCTATGCTATTTCTCCATCTGATCATTCGTAAATTGGAGATGCAACAATCAACTAATTCTCAACTGCTGGTCTTGCCGATCTCGCCACAAGTATCTCCATCTCCACTTCAAATGTCCTAGAAATTTAACCAGCGGGGGTGTTCTCCCCTAAACTTTCTCGTATACTTCTCCAAAAGGGTGCCGTTTACCCTTCCCCCGAGTGGCTAAAAAAATTCGAACCTACTGTTACCCAGAATCCAATGACTATCAAGAGGTTTTTCATTATAGTGATTGAAAAATATCTAGGTAAAGAATCAAATTCAAAGAGATGCGTACCGATTTTCCGCTCTTACCGGCTCAAGGACAAACTGACGTAATTCGCTCCATAGTTTTCGCGTGCACAGAAGATTGCTTCCATTACGCATGCGCGTGGAGATCACTTTTGAAAAGAATCCGTTAATTATACAGACCGACAGACAGTCAACCCTTTGACGGATTTGGCTCAAAATTTTATACGGACCTACATTCATGATGATAAAACTGTGTGCCAAATTTTATCGATCTAGCTATTCAAATTTTTAAGTTATAGTGTTCGCATGACCGCGGACAGACAGACAGGTAGACTTCTCGTAGACGGATTTTCTCCAAAATTTGTTAGAAACCTACAAATTATGTGTAAAGATCGCATATCAAGTTTCATCCCTGTATCTCTAATAGTTTTCGAGTTACCGTGTTCACAAACAGACAGATAGACAGACATAATTCCAAAATTGTGTTTTTCGGACTCGGGGAGGTCTAAAACGTGGAGATTCGTCAAAATCTCGAGTTCGAATTTTTTGACGATTACAATACTTTCTCTTTGTATACTTCGTCTACGAGAAAATAAAAAGGTTACGAAAGGGATCGCCTGTCTTTGCGGATTTCATCGCAAGTCATTTGAAGTTCTGAAGGTTTGCTAATCCTGCTATTTGGGCATTCGTAAATTGGAGAATATGCAGAAATCTGCGAATTCTCAACTAGTGGATTTGTCGGCCTCATTACAAGAATCTCCTTCCCCGCTGCAAATGTGCAAGATATATCCGCTATTTTCGAAAGGATTTGCTTCTTTTTGCGTGGATTTCAACGTTAGTCATTTGAAGTTCTGAAAGCTGGCTAGTCTGCCATCTGATAATTTGTAAATTGGGGAATATGCACGCGTTTACGAATGCTATTGCTAACCTCGTCGCAAGAATCTAATCTTCGCAGTAAATGTCCATGAGATATCCGATATTTCCGCGAGGGTTAGCTAGTCTTTGCGCCGTCGCTGGAAGTTGTGCATTATTGTGAGAATGGTAAAAACTTAGAGTAATTAGTGTAAAATTGGACGTGTGGCCGCCCTTTTTAATTGTAAAACATCGCCAAAGGAGTTGTCACCCGTCATTGGATTGTCATTGCTGCTTCCTCGTGTATCCCCTATCTTATCTTGGGTGGCATTTCTGGTCATGCATTACTGTGTGGTTCAGGTTTGTTTTTGTGGTTGTATCTTCCTTAGCAGTTTGTACGCTGAACTTTCAATCACACTGTATAAAACATGCAAAATGTAGCACAAAATTAAATAGGTATAAAAACAGAAACAAATATAAATGTACAGCTTTCCGAAAATTTTTCCTGTTGCATGATATTTTAAAAAATTTAAAGGAGATTCGAACCTCTAGCCCAAAATGCTGTGGCTTGATAATGGTTTAGGCTTAATTCGTCCTACATTATTTTTAAAAATTTACTCTTAATTATCGCAACGATAACGCACACGCAAAAAACGTATTTTAGAACGTCGCAACGCATGTATGAGGAACTAAAAGAATGAAAAATATTTTTTTTAAAATAGGCTTAGAAATATTTTTAAAAAAATTTCTTGAAATTAGATTTAAAAAATTGTGTGGAAATAAAATTGGCATCACACTATAAAGCTAATGTTTTGTTTTTTAAAGTGGGGTAAAAATGCTATTTGTGCGATAATATGCTCCGAGGTTACTGAGAAAAACGTTCATTCGGTTAATTTTTAATTAGAAATATGATCAAAATTTTGAAACCCCTTTCTTAATGAGTACCCAAGAACAATACACCATGTTAATTTAATTTGGAATCCATTGTAGATGTTGCAGGAGACACAAGAACATTACACCATGCTAATTTAATTTGGAATCCATTGTAGATGTTGCAGGAGACACAAGAATATTACATCACAGCACAGAATATATTTTTTAAATCTGCGTCAAAGTCCCGCTATGAAAAAACGCGAGGCCTAATTTTAGGTGGGCATCGTAATTAATTACAGTAAAACTTCGATTAACCGTTATTCGTTTAACCGTCAGTTTCTGTTATCCGTCATCATCTAAAAAATATCAACAAATGTGGGTATTGGGATGGCCGACAAAACAAAACTTCTTTCCTTTTAAATATTTAATGATGATTTAGAATAACAGTTAAATGACTAATAAAGATGAAATAAATAACTATTTACAGAACACAATCAACTATAGCTGCAGAGTTACACATCTTTTCGTCGTTATAATCGTCTGTTGGAGTAAGCGTCATTTTTCAACATCGCGTCTCGATGTCAGAGTGTCTACTGACGAATTTTGATCAGATCCGCTAGAGGCGCCACGCAATTGGCGGGAATGAAGGGAGCTGCCGTTAGTCTCGAACAACACAAATAAACATCTTTAAAATTGTCCATTTTTCACTTTTACACCTTACTGTGTAAAGCTCAAAGTGACTATACTGTAAGGCTGTATGGAAGTAACGTAAATTTATAGTATTACAATATATTTCTGTACATTACTGCTCTTATGATGAAGTTTATATTGATCGTTTTGTAAAATTAAATACAATATGTATACAATGATATTTCGTTAGGTGAAGTGTAGAGCAAACATCTTAATCGACAGGCAGTCGATGAAGTCGAAATCAGTTTATAGCATTACGAAAATAGACGCAATTAAATTAGTTATAGAGTACTCAATAATAGATAAGAATTTTGAAAGATGATGAAAATATTAAAGCCAAGAGTAAAGAATTGCGCCTAAAACGGCGTGAGTTGCTTAGTGCGTTACATGATTGAAAAAGAGGAAGTTGCAACATCGCAGCGAGCTTAAATAGTACAGTAGAACCCCACTAATCCAAAATTCCGGTTAATCCGAACCGATTTTATTTTCGAAAATTATATGTAATTGAAAAGATTTCCTGAAAAGATTTAAATATACATACTGAAAACAAAAAAGTACTTTTTCAGCATGCATAATTTTGTACACATTGAAGAAACTAATGCAATTCGCCGTAAGATAAGGTCACTTCATACAGACCACATCCATTATTCTAATGAAAAGGGGAGACATACAATCCTCTTTCTATTGCTTTTGAATAAAAGAATTCAAGAGATAGTAGTACTTGGTACTTTTAACTTACTTTATTTTAGCACACATCTTTTTCTTTTCTATTTTTATCGGAATTTCGGGTAATCCGATTTTTTAAAAATCCGAACAGGCACCTGTCCCAATTAGTTCGGATAAGCGGGGTTCTTCTGTATTTTAAAAACGAGGAAAGTACCGAATTTGAGGCTCGAGAACCACGGCGACTCTTACAAGTCTAAGTTAAAGTAAAAGTGCTTTTATCATAGGATTGACGTAGAAGTAATTCGTTCGTAATTAAAAATTCACTGGCGTTAAAAAGGATTTATTTTAAAGATGGGAAAATTTCTAAATCATTACATGTATGCATTATTAACTTTGGAAGTATTCTAATTTTCATCCCAAGCCTTCACTGAAATCACGTTACTGTACGTATGCATTAAGATATTTCTGTTATCCGTCCATTCGGCTATCAGTCACAGCCCTGGTTCGGACAGTAGCGGTTAATCGAAGTTTTATTGTTTGATTCTGTTTTTAAACTACATGATGCGTGATACAAAATTAGTTCGAAACGCTCTACAAAACCGATCGTTGGACCTAGCGTTACCAAATTTGCCGCGTAGTCACTTCTTGGGAATAGGTTTTCAAATTTTAATTAGATGTTTAATTAATTAAAAATTAATCGAGATTTAAACGTTTTCTCTTAATAACTTCGGAGCATATTATCGCATAACAACCGTTTTTTACACCATTTTAAAGATTAAAAAATTACATTTCCAGTGATACCAATTTTATTTTCCTGCATTTTGACGTAGACTTACGTCTCTCCATAGTGGTCTAATGGTGTGTCGGGAAAGGAAAAAATTATGACGCTTTTCGTAGTATTTTTAAAAGCTTATAGCTCCGCAGCCAAATAACATAGAGAGTTGGTTGTAGATTCATTTAACAGAGAAAGGTGGACATTGAAGATTGCAAAAAGAATTTTAGAATTTGGAAATACGGTTTAATCACAGTCGAGCTGCAAAGGTGGTGAAAATCACGAAGAATTTTACAGAGATAGAGTCGCCTAGTCGCACTAGACTAAGAGTCACATAGAGCTACTAGAGTTGATAGTCACATAGAGCTACTTTAGTCACAGTTGTGTAAGGTAAGCAAGTCTACGCCCCTCAATCCCAGCGGCCGTTTCGCAGTGACAGCCTCCCGTCGCGATTTTTTTCTTTAATTTTAATAAGAGTTTCAATATTAATTTTAAACACAATTTGGAATAATGCTTTTAATTTTTTTATTGTAATGAAATTCTACTAGTATTATTGTTTCATCCAATCTTTCACTCGCGTGCTTTTTCCAACGTTTAACTTCATGATCAAAAAATTGCTTTCTTTGGATATTAACTTCAAAGCACAATTTTAATAGTCGTTTTAATTAACATGATGTTTTCAGGTTGGCATTGTTTCTGCAAATTGCGTGATGCAAAAAACAAATACAATGGCTGATGCAATCAAGCCTAAAACATTATTATGCTACAATGTTTTGGACTAGAGCAAAGGATCCCAACCTGTCGGACGCGTATCCGTGGGGGTAGGGATGGGAAAAACCTACCGGTTTAATCCGAAAACCGGTTTTTTTTTTGTTTCGCTTAACCGGTTTTTTTCGGTTATTTTTTGCCCCGGTTTAAACCGGTTATTTTTTTTTAAATCCCAAAACCGGGAAAAAAAAAACCCGGCAAAATCAACTGTCAAAAGATAGGCTCTACTTTAGGTTCGAATTATAAAGTTTTGAATTTCATCATCTTAGGCCAATAAACGGCCACCGCTTCCTCGAGGCGGACATTGAGATGGTCTAAAATAGTCATAGTCGAGCTTTCATAACTCGATTAGTTCCGGTCGCAGAAGAGTGGAACGTTTTGTTTAAAATTTCAGCGTGCCAAAAATATTTTAATAAATGTGATTAATAGGAGCGAGTGACTGTATAAAATTGAGACATAGTTTTTTTTATTATTATACGTATAGACGCAAACAACACAAAATACGATTATTTACGCCTGTACTCTCTAATTTTTTTTATTTGTCAACAATACTTAATACAAATCTTAACATTATGTCTACAATACCTACTTATCGTATTAATTACTCATCTATTATTATTACTATTGTATTAATTACTTATTTATAATCATTACTTATTTATAATCATTACTTATTGTATTAATATTTACTTATTGTATATTATTATTAATAAAAATTTTTCTCTACGAACATTGCTTTAAAAAACCCCCCGAAAAACGGGTTTTAACAGCCAGGTTAAAGTGGAGGTAAAAAAAACCGGTTTAACCGAAATCCCTTTTTTTTTGCAATAACCTTCATCCCTACCTGGGGGTATGCGAAGGAAAGTTGTTAATGGCGGAAACAAGAAAACATAAGGCATATAAAAAATGAGAGAATTTTCCTTTTCCAAGTGAATACTTGCTGTTTAATAACTATACAACTTGAATAGTTGATTATGACGAAGTGAGATTTTTAGCTATTCTATAATTTAAAACGAAATAATTACAATGATGATTTCATTTGCTTTGGCGGTGAACTAATACTATTGCAAAAATGGAATAAAATGTAAAATCAAGAATGAGTTCTGCAAATGTTATTAATTCGAGTCATTTCACTTCTAACTTAACCTAAGCTAACCTTAACAATATCGATAAAAAGTTCTTTGTATAGACAGATGGTTGTTAGGGCGCGCTAGGCAAAAAGGTTGGGAACTCCAGGACTAGATTTCGAATCTCCTTCAATTTTTTTGAACTATGGAGAGGATGACCCTTGAGTCGGCAACCCTTTCTCCAAATTTCCCGCCACACCAGCGGAAGGATGTTTGACCCTCGATCCCAGATTTAAACTTGTTCCATGCCCTCATACCAGGTCACGGAATGGGGTTTTGAACTTGGAACCCTCTGTTTAAGATAATTCAGTGTGAGACAAAATACATCTACAAATAAAATGACGTGTGCAATTACGTTTGCAATGAAAGATAAGCGAAATGATAACGTTCTTTTGACGCATTTTTAATTAACTTGAGTTATTTCATATTTGTAAAGATGAAATTTTATAATCGATTTTTTCACTCATTTTCTGATGTGCGCAGTTTTTGAAAAGTGTTCTCGATGACAATACAATACTATTTTAATATTTTTATAAATAGTTATCAGTTAATCGTTTAATAAAATTAAATTCTAACTGCGAACCAATGGCACCACCTGGTAGAGAGTTTGAGAAAAATTGATTTCAAGATTAAAACGTGCGTTTCACAGAACATGAATAACAGAAAATATTAACAATTAAAATAAAAGAATCTCTACTATTTAGTACACTAATAAAAGTGTAGTGCAATAAACTGTTTTTAATTAAATTTTTTGTGTTTAAAACCGTTTCACAGAACATGAATAACAGAAAATATTAACAATTAAAATAAAAAAATCTTCACTATTTAGTACACTAATAAAAGTTAATGTTATAAAATGTTTTTAATTAAATTTTTTGTGTTTAAAAGCGTTACACAGAACATGAACAACAGAAAATATTAACAATTGAAATTTAAAAAAAATCTCTACTATTTAGTACACTAATAAAAGTGTAGTGCAATAAACTTTTTAATTAAATTTTTTGTGTTTAAAAGCGTTTCACAGAATATGAACAACAGAAAATATTAACAACAATAGAAGTAAGACTCAAATAAAGCTGTTAACGTTCGTCATTATATGAATTCTCGCTATGCCAAAATTATTCTCACAAAACGTGTAGAATCTAAACTAACATGTTTAAAATGATTATTGCCATGGAAAATTTTATTTTTTACATTTTTAAAATTTCGCATCGTTTTAAAAATAAGTAGTAACGGTGAAAATTTAAATTTTTTTTTGTATGCAACAAACTATAAATCTTATTATTGAAATTAATCAAAGAAAATAATTGTACAAATTTATTTATAATGTTTTTATACCTAAAAATTAATTTTTTAAAAATAATCGATGAAAAGTCAATGTGTGGATAATTTAAAATTGCATTTCAAAATCTTCAGTTTTTTTGGAATCAGTAATTCCTACGTTATATTATTTGACAAGTTCAACGAGAAATCACGTTTTGCGAAAAAAGCAAAATTTTTGGAGCGTTATAGAAAGTTGTGTTTCAGGAACTCCCGTTTTACTGGATTCTACCGCACTTATTGCAATGGCGTAGCGACCGGAGGCAAAGGGGGAAGGGTATAGATTCCTCCGGTGTCAGTTTGAGGGGCGTCATGGAGTCAAACATTACTGATTTTATGCCATTTTTAAAGTAAAATACGATGAGGGGGGAGTTAAAATAATACCATACCCCTCGTGCCATTTATGATTATGACGATTGAGGTGAAAAAAAATCATATTATTTTCTTTTTGCCACTTACCCTCCCCACGCTACTGCCCATGATGACAAAATGTATATGTTTATGCCACTTTTTGAAGTCAAATACGATGCGGGGTGAAAAAAGCCAGGCTTACAAAATTGTATAGCTAGTAGCTTTATTAAATGACATAAACTCACATCAGAAAAAAAACTGCGTCTCCTCTTCGAAACAGAAAGCTGTTGCAAAATCCTTTACTAACAGGTTGCAAGCTATTTCATAATCATTATTTGTTTGCATGTTTTTTTCTTGTAATCCATTATTTTTAACGGATGGCATTTTTTTTACCTACTATTAAATCTTGTCTATCCTAAATTGCGTGTTGGTGCTTCTAGAGACCATTACTCGAACTTGGGTGGGCAGTCAGCAGTTCATTGTTGTGTTATCAGCTAACCAGAGGAAAAGGGTACATGGTTAATTGGCATCTCCTGATGATAAGCCGTGGAATCATTTTGGCATCTCCTGATGATTAGCCGTGGAATCAGTTTGGCGTCTCCTGATGATTAGCCGTGGAATCAGTTTTACTGTGGACACTGCATTACACGTGTCTAAATGAGGTCCATTTCGCAAGTGGACATTGTGCCTGATCTTAATCCTCTGACGGCTTATCCCGCGATTTCCGATGGTAGGAAGCAAGTCTATTTTCTGCTGCATCCTGCGATTTTCGCAAGTTATTATGTTTACTTAGAACTATTACAGCCATGAATCATATTATACTGATAAAGCCTTGCACATAAATAACAATTCGCTTCGTTCAAACGCATTTGAACATGTTTGCGAACGTTATATCTAATGAGCGATTAAAAAACGGCAGTCAGAGGGTTAACATATTTTGATTTTTGTCATTTTGTATCTTTCTATATTTTTTGTGATTTTTTTTTATTTTGTACTTAATTCTTCTTGCGCTTAAAATTCGGTGTGGTAAGTTATTTTTTTTCGGTGTGTGTGTGTGTGCCTGTGTTTTGCCTCGTTGTATTTTTGCTATGTTTCTTCTCATACATTGTTTCAGTTGTGTAGTATCCCTTTCTCATCGTTAAAATTAATGTGAAATCATGTATCGTTATTCGTCGCTACTGATTTTTGAAACTTTTTGTTATATATTATGTGTATTTAATTCAATAAACTCCCTTGTATATTTCAAATAACGATATTTAAATATTAACAAATTAAACCTTGTTGAACTTTTCTAAACCTGTTAATCTCGCAATTTTTTTGTAATCCTTATAATAATTGATGTAAATTTTGTTGCCTCCAGTTTCACCATTCCTATGTATCTGCTGGCCTCCTATATGCTGGAGCGTTCTTCTCCAGGAGGGTCAATCTACGCTCTAAAACCAAAGGGTTGAGCTGTCTCTCCTGGTTCTTGAATGAGTGGTTGTGACCTACTATTTGAGTTTACTGTAAGAGATCTGAATAAATGAACCTTTTAAAGCTAGGCAGTCACGACCGCTCCATGCCAAAACCGGTCGCCAATGTGAAAAACGGTCAGAATTGGATTGGCCTGCAGCGAAACGTCGGTTATCAAACTGGTCCCGAAATTCACTACTCCA
Organism: Araneus ventricosus; assembly: GCA_013235015.1. NCBI lineage: Eukaryota > Metazoa > Arthropoda > Arachnida > Araneae > Araneidae > Araneus > Araneus ventricosus. The sequence goes on from BGPR01001731.1 coordinate 87,966, forward strand.
TTTGGACTGCCGGGCCATAGAAGTCGTGTAGTAGGTATTCTAGTGGCTGATAGTGGATGGATATGAATGGCGTGGAGAGGTCGTGAATGGCTTGCTTAAATGGATGGGCTGAAAAATTGAATGGCGTAGTGGCACTCCACGCCATTTATGTGGAGTAGAGCAGTCATGAAATACCGGCTTAAGATGGGAATGTTTGTTGAGTAACAGGAAAGTTTTCTCCTCTTCTACTCTTTGGTATATAAAATATGTGCGCTCTTTCACCCCTCAATAGCATGAAATCTGTAAATCCCGCATTCTATGATAGTACAAAGGAGAGATTCTATCTACAGGTTGATTAGAGGCCCAACAGATAGGCGCCACGAGGCACTGAATTTCTTATGATTTACTGGTACATCATTTGTGCTAGCACGTAATTGAGATAAAATAAATTTGCTGTTACAGCTTCTGTAAAGCCATATTACACTGTGAAAATGTTGATTCATTTGATTTTTTGATCAATTTCAGGTTTTGAAATTATGTTATTACTACTCACCACCAGAAACTGAAAATAATTGTGCATGAAAATAGACATTTAAGTTTTTTACAATAAGAAGAACAAGGCGAATTATGGCTCATCCATCAATTTATTCAGTCGTTTATAGTTACAGTAGAGTCTCGATAATTCGAGGTGGACGGGACCGGGCCTACCTCGAACTATCGAAAACTCGAATGATCGAAATCATAAAATTTAATAAATAAATAAATGGAAATAAAAGCAGTTTTTAAATTTCAGTGTAGTATATTTAAATGAAAATTGCACTTACATATTATTACATCACTGTTGATAGCAACAGGTTAATTATATCTTAAAATAATTGTCAATTGTTTTTTGTTTAAACACATTGCTCCTATATATCGATCTTATATATATCCCGTTTTCTTTGGAAGGGGTCATTTCTGCAGGTGACTTCGGGGTGCGCAGTGGACATATGACCCGTCGGACAACAATAAAAACCAGATGCAGTAATTCTTTCACGTGTTGTGTATGTGTTGGTCATTATTTGGGAAATAAACTGATTTTTTTCACTAACTCGGATTTAAGGAAAATTCGAACAATCGATACTCGAATTATCGAGACTCTACTATATACTTATTGTGCACACATTATATGTGGGGGCGTAAGTTATTGTCGGGGATTCCTTGCCTCATTACATTTCATTAAAGAACATGACGAGAAATGTCATATTGCATATTCGTAAAGTTCAAATCAAAGTTTTTTAAAAAAATAAAGCAGTTAAAATAAAGTAAAAGTTTAATAATACGAAATAAAGTAAAGCAGTTTCCATATGGCAGCCTTTCCCGGCATGTAACCTACCGATACTAGGAATGGAATTGAGTTCTGTCTGGATATTTCATGCGCCACGAAAGACTGCCATGTGGAAATTGCTTTACTTTATTTCGTGTCATTAAAAAGACCTTTGAGTTGAACTTTACGAATATGCAATATGACATTTCTCGTCATGTTCTTTAATCAAAAGTTATGAAGTGAGGAAACCCAGTCACTAATTATGGACACCCTGAGCATTATTTATACACAACTAACAATACATAAAGCGCAACTGCTAATCGCGAAATGAACAAAATTAAGATAAACAGATCGTTTATAAAATTAACGTTTAAAAATTTAAATTTTCTCAGTAGTCAAGAATATGTTACGCTTTTCAATAAGAAACTGAGTTCAATTTTAAATATTTAATTCATTGGAAGCCACTGGCAGAAACGTACCTTCAGATTTACATAAAGCTTACACTGTGTTTGAAATTAAATGGTTACAGAACAAAAGCTCTTTCATCTCAATTATGCAACACAGGACGTAGAACGGTTTCGAATTTAGTACCTTATTATATATTCAAAAATGCCTTCCTTTACACCATCAATATTAAATGTGAATAAAAAGTAAAATGGAATTCAACCTCATTCTGTACAAGTTGTCGAAAAAATGAAAAATGGGTGCCAACCTTTCTTGTTTTGAAAACTTTTGAGCTTATTCAGTAGAAATATAGTATTCTAATCTATATGTCTGGGATATTAATAATCGGATAAAAGAAAAGTCGAAATTCCCTTTGTGCCAGTTGCCAAAAATTAAAAATGGACACTGGCCTTCCTTGCTTTAAATAATTACCACATACTCTGATTCTGGAATAAAGAGATCGGTCAATTTTTCTTCATTTGCTCAAAAATGTACGTTATCGCGTCACTAACTCTCGAGTGGGCCGCTATTTCTTTTAATTTCATCTCTCAAATCTCAATGATTAGAGCCTAAGGTATGGACGAAACCGCAA
>BGPR01001731.1:95286-154293 GCA_013235015.1 Araneus ventricosus
TGGAGTAATTTTGACGTAAATTTAACCAGCTTGGGATATGTTGTAAATATAGTGAAAATCTCGGTCGAGTTCGTAGATGGGCTATCCAGCTCAAAGGGGGTGGAAATGGTGGGGGGTGGAAATTTTCATTTCCCCATAATTCCTTTACAATTGAAAATAGAAAGAAAATTCAAATTAGGCGAATTATTGCCTTATCAAAACGAAAAATTTTTGCTTTTAAACTTTTTCGATAGCTACAATTGCTTAGAAGTTATGAGCTGAAAAGTGATTTTCCCACCCTTCCCCTCCTCTCCCCCTAACTTAAAATACGTTTTAACCTATGCATGTTACCCCTCGTTGGAAAGCTCTCGTCATTTGCAGTTTCTTCCACCCTCCTTCATTCTTGTAGCTCCAATACTTATGACAATAGAGGGCAAAATGTTCTTTTCGTTATTATTATTAGTAGAGAAGTATATGCATAACGCTTTGGCCCGTGTTATTTTGTAAACACGATAACTAGAGTAATTTTGATTAGTAACTGGCGACGGATATGTTGTAAGGAGGGTGAAAATCTCGGCCGAGTTCGCAGATGGGCTAACCAGCTCAAAGGGGGTGGAAATGGTGGGGGACTGAAAATTTCATATTCCCATAATTCCCTTACGATTCAAGATAGAAAGAAAATTCAAATTAGGCGAATTATTGCCTTATCACAACAAACAACTTTTGCATTGAAACTTTTTTAATAGCCACAATTTCTTAGAAGTTATGAGCTAAAAAGCCATTTTCAATCCCCTCCCCAACTTATCATTTCCCCATAGCTCTGTTACGACTAAAGATAGAAAAAAAAATTTCAATTAGGCGAATTATCACCTTATGATAACAAACAACTTTTATACTAAAACTTTTTTGTCTGCTAGAATTGCTTATAAGTTATGAGCTGAAAAGCGATATTCAACACCCCCCCCCCAATTTATCATTTCCCCATAGCTTCGTTAAGATTGAAGATAGAAAGAAAATTTCAATTAGGGCAATTATCACCATATCATAGCAAACTACTTTTATATTGAAAGTTTTTTGACAGCAAGAATTATTTAGAAGTTATGAGTTCCATCAACCGCATTCACCTTCACTTTTTATACGGTATAATATATAATTAATTTATGACTAATTAATTTATAGTTAATATCTTTGTTAAATTTTGCTAATTATAACCGTTAATTGATATACCTGGCTTTCCTCCGGATTAAAATGTTTTCATGTTTAATATTTTTAATGTAAAAATTACTATTGTATAAATATTATAATACACAAATTACTTTTCTGATCTAAAACGCTTTTAATTAAAATGAGAATATCAATTGAACCAGACAATTTTGAAAAATATTCGTTTTCTTCATACCTTATTATTTGTTATATAGGTACTTCAAATTTTGTTAACAATTACTAAAGTCAATGAAAGGTTTTAATGAATATTTTGAAACAATTAAATTAACTATTTAATTATTCATTAATTTAAAGCGTGAAAATAAATCAATAGCTGGTCCCGATATAAATTGTTAAATCGTCTACTTTTAAGATTTTCTTTTAGCATTCTTCCTTCTGGAAACAGTTCTTCGTATTATTTTTGATCAACAAGAATATTGTTACGAATTCAGTTTAAAATTGATTTTGAAAAAAATATTAAAATGAGAGAAACATATTTATGAAAATGAAAGACATTGCGGAAAAACGCCTTGCTTAATTTTTAATTAAGTGAAATTTTAAGCATCTTTTAGGCTTTGAAAAGTTGAAGGTGACCTTTCTCTTTTCTTAAATAAAAAGTTTGATTGAAATCAGTCCAGTGGTTTAGAAGGAGATGTGGAACATACATACATAGCCACAGAGACTTTTATTTAAATTAATATAATTATTAGATAATTATAAGATAAATATTGCTGGCATATAGTATAAGCCATAATAAAGGTTTTAGTGGAGTTTTGTAACAATTAATTTTTTAATTTTAATTAAGTAGATAGTTCATTTTAATTAATCAAATAATTTTAATAGTTAATTCGATAATAGGTTTTTTTGACAGAATACTTTAATTTGATATTTAACTAAACATGGCGGGACCACGATTTGTTTAATAAAATCAATATAAAGTAGCCAAAAATAATAGTAATTAAATAAGAGTTCCCTTTATCCTTTTTGCTATTGAAAAATATCTGCTTAACTTTAAAATTGTTTGGGATTTTCTGCCTGAGTATTTGGTTTTAACCGTCCATGGAGATTTAAATTCGCTGTTCAAATTGGCTGCATTTATATCCTATGCTTTAAAAACACGTATTCAATTTGCCACTCACAATGTTTAATAATTTTTATTCTCTTATATGTTAAGAATTTAGTGACTATTATCTCTGTAACCAGGGATAAGATATAATAGTAACCACTATTATCTCTTAACTCTCTAAATGAGCCCATTTTAGTAGTGTTTAAGTGTATCATGTCATGTGATTTTACCATATGACAAAGTAATGTTCGCACAATTATATTATAACCTAGATTAAATAAATTAATTTTTAAATCTAGAGTCCTTCTTCATTCGTGCCAAGAGTCAATTTCTTGTTACTGTTTCAGATAGGTTGGCTTAATGTTATCTAGGAGATATTTGTACTGCTGAGATGTTTATTTCTTTATGACCCCTACCTGTTGAATGATTATGTGTTGAGATATAAAAAAATTGACCAATGTACTGACTGATAAATCTATCATAACTTTTTGGAATGAAAAATGGAATGATAAAACCTTGATATAGCAAAAAATCAAATGACATGAAAACACACAGAATCACAGCATAGATACTGCAATGTGTAGAAACAATAAAGTCATTGGCTATGTCTATATTGATCAATATGTAATATTTCATGACTTTTGTAACATTAACGTAAAGGAATCTACCTTTGCCTTCAAGCTTGCCGAAAAGGGATTTTTTTTTTTGCAATAACCTCCATCACGCGAAGGAAAGTTGTTACTGGCGAAGACAAGAAGACATAAGGGATATAAAAAAATTAGAGAATTTTCTTTTTCCAAGTGAATACTTGCTGTTGAATAACTATACCACTCGAATAGTTGATTATTACGAAGTGTAATTTTTATCTATAAGTTAAAACGAAATAATAACAATACCGGTTTTATCTGCTTTGGGATTTAACTAATACTATTGCAAAAACGGTATAAAATGTAAAATCAAAATTAGGTTCTGCAACTGTTATTAATTCGAGTCATTTCACTTTTATGCTAACTTAAGCTAACTTTAACAATATCGATAAAACGTTTTTTGCATACACAGATGGTTGTTGGAACTCCAGGACTAGAGGTCGAATCTGCTTCAATATTTTTGAACTATGGAGAGGATGATCCTTGAGTCGGCAACCCTCTCTCTAAATTTCCCGCCACACCAGCGGGAGGATGTTTGACCCTCGATCCCAAATTTAAACTTGTTCCATTTCCACATACAAGGTCACGGAATGGGGTTTTGAACTTGGAACCCTCTGTTTAAGATAACTCAGTGTGAGATAAGATACATCTACAAATAAAATGACGTGTGCAATTACGTTTGTAATGAAAGATAAGCGAAATGATAACTTTCTTTTGACGCATTTTTAATTAATTTGAGTTATTTCATATTTGTAAAGATGAAATTTTATAATCGATTTTTTCACTCATTTCCTGATGTGCACAGTTTTTGAAAAGTGTTCTCGATGACAATACAATACTATTTTAATATTTTTATAAATTAGTTATCAGTTAATCGTTTAATAAAATTAAATTCTAACTGCGAACCAATTGCACCACCTGGTAGAGAGTTTGAGGAAAATTGATTTCAAGATTAAAAAGTAGAAAATAATTAAAATAAAAAAATCTCTACTATTTAGTGCACTAATAAAAGTGTAGTGTTATAAACTGTTTTTAATTAACTTTTTGTGTTTAAAAGCGTTTAACAGAATATGAACAACAGAAAATATAAACAACAATTAAAATAAAAAAAAATCTACTATTTAGTACTCTAATAAAAGTGTAGTGTTATAAACTGTTTTTAATTAACTTTTTGTGTTTAAAAGCGTTTCACAGAATATGAACAACAGGAAATATTAACAACAATAGAAGTGAAACTCTCTAATAAAGCGGTTAACGTTCGTCGTTATATGAGTTCGCGCTATGTCAAAATTGTTCTCACAAAACGTGTAGAATCTAAACTACCATGTTTAAAATGATAATTGCCATGGAAAATTTTATCTTTTACGTTTTTAAAATTTCGCATCGTTTTAAAAATAAGTAGTATTGGTGAAAATTAAAAAAATATTTTTTGTATGCAAAAAACTTATTTATAATGTTTTTATACCTAAAAATTAATTTTTTTATAATCGATGAAAAGTCAATGTGTGGATAATTTAAAATTACATTTCAAAATCTTCAGTTCTTTGGAATCAGTAATTTCTACGTTATATTATTTGGCAAGTTGAACGAGAAAGCACGTTTTGTGAAAAAAGTAAAATTTTTGGAGCGTTATAGGAAGTCATGTTTCAGGAACTCCCGTTATACTGGACTCTACCGCACTTATTGCAATGGCGTAGCGTCCGGAGGCAAAGGGGGGGAGGTATAGATTCCTCCGGTATCAGTTTTAGGTGCGTCAAGGAGTCAAACATTACTACTTTTATGCCATTTTTAAAGTAAAATATGATGAGGGGAAGTTAAAATAATACTATACCCCTCATGCCATTTATGATCATGACGATTGGGGTAAAGAAAATCATATTATTTTCCTTTTCCCACTTACCCTCCCCACGCTACTGCCCATGATGACAAAATGTATGTTTATGATGACAAATGTGAAAGTTTATGCCACTTTTTGAAGTCAAATACGATGTGTGGTGAAAAAAGCCCGGCTTACGAAATTGTATAGCTAGCTTTATTAAATAAATTAAAGCTCACATTAGAAAAAAAAAACTGCGTCTCCTCTTCGGAACAGAAAGCTGTTGCAAAACCCTTTACTAACAGGTTGCAAGCTATTTCGTAATCATTATTTGTTTGCATGTTTTTTTTCTTGTAATCCATTAATTTTAACGGATGACATTTTTTTTACCCGCTATTAAATCTTGTCGATCCTAAATTGCGTGCTGGTGCTTCTAGAGACCATTACTCGAACTTGGGTGGGCAGTCAGCAGTTCATTGTTGTGTTATCGGCTAACCAGAGGAAAAGGGTACATGGTTAATTGGCATCTCCTGATGATTAGCCGTGGAATCAGTTAGGCGTCTCCCGATGATTAACCGTGGAATCAGTTTGGCATCTCCTGTTGATTAGCCGTGGAATCAGTTTTACTGTGGACACTGCATTAGACGCGTCTAAATCTTGTCGATCCTAAATTGCGTGTTGGTGCTTCTAGAGACCATTACTCGAACTTGGGTGGGCATTCAGCAGTTCATTGTTGTGTTATCGACTAACCAGAGGAAAAGAGTACATGGTTAATTGGCATCTCCTAATGATTAGCAGTGGAATCAGTTTGGCATCTCCGAATGATTAGCCGTGGAATCAGTTTGGCATCTCCTGATGTTTAGCCGTGGAATCAGTTTTACTGTGGACACTGCATTAGATGCGTCTAAATGAGGTCCATTTCACAGGTGGACATTGTGCCTGATCTTAATCCTCTGACGGCTTATCCCACGATTTCCGCTGGTAGGAAGCAAGTCTATTTTCTGCTGCATCCTGCGATTTTCGCAAGCTATTATGTTTACTTAGAACTATTACAGCGATGAATCATATTATATTGATAAAGCACATAAATAACAATTCGCTTCCTTCAAACGCATTTTAACATGTTTGCGAACGTTGCATCTAATTACCGATTAAAAACGGCAGTCAGAGGGCTAACATATTTTGATTTTTGTCATTTTGTATCTTTCTATATTTTTTGCGATTTTTTTATTTTGTACTTAATTCTTCTTGCGCTTAAAATTCGGTGTTGTAAGTTTTTTTTTGTGTGTGTGTGTGCCTGTGTTTTGCCTCGTTGTGTTTTGCCTCGTTGTGTTTTTGCTATGTTTCTTCTCATACACTGTTTCAGTTGTGTAGAACTCCTTTCTTACGGTTAAAATTAATATGAAATCTTTTTTCGTCAAACGTCGCTGCTGATTTTTGTAACTCGTGTTATATATTTTGTGTATTTAATTCAATAAACTTCCTTGTATATTCGAATTAACGATACTTAAATATTAACAATTTAAGCCTTGTTAAACTTTTCTTATCCTGTTAACCTCGCAAATTTTCTGTAACCCTTGCAATAATTGATGCAAATTTTGTTGCCTCCAATTTCGCCATTCCTGTGTGTCTGCTGGCCTCCTTTATGCTGGAGCGTTCTTCTCCCGGAGGGTCAATCTACGCTCTAAAACCAAAGGGTTGAGCTGGCTCTCCTGGTTCTTGAATGAGTGATTGTGGCCTGCTATTTAAGTTTACGATATTCGAATAAATAAAATCCAGAATCTTTTAAATCTATACATTCACGACCGCTCCACGTCATGCAAATTCGACAACTCCACGCCAAAAGCGGTCACCAAGAATTGGATTGGCCTGCAGCGGAAGGTCGGTTATCAAACTGGTCCCGAAATCCACTATTCCATTTGGACTGCCGGTGATAGAAGCCATGTAGTAGGTGTAGGGTATTGGAGTGACTGATATGAATGGCGTGGATAGGTCGCGAATGACTTGCCTAAATGGATGGGCTGAAAAATTGAATGGCGTAGTGGCACTCCACCCCATTTATGTGGAGTAGAGCAGTCGTGAAATACCGGCTTAAGATGGGAATGTTTGTTTAGTAACAGGAAAGTTTTCTCCTCTTCGACGCTTTGATTTATAAAATATGTGCACTCTTTCACCTCTCAATAGAATGAAATCTGTAAATCCCGCATTCTATGATAGTACAAAGGAGCGATACTATCTACAGGTTGATTAGAGACCCAACAGATAGGCGCCAGCAGGTACTGAATTTCTTATGATTTACTGAAACATCATTTGTGCTAGCACGTAACTGAGATAAAATAAATTTGCTGGTACAGCATCTGTAAAACCAAATTACACTGTGAAAATGTTGATTCATTTGATTTTTTGATCAACTTCAGGTTTGGAAATTATGTAATTACTACTCAGCACCAGAAACTGAAAGGAAGTGTGCATGGAAATAGACATTTAAGTTTTTTACCATAAGAAGAAGAAGGCGAATTATGGATTATCCATCAATTTATTCAGTCGTTTATAGTTATACTTATTGTGCACACATTATATGTGGGGGCGTAAATTATTGTTGGGGTTTCCTCACTTCATAACTTTTGATTAAAGAACATGACGAGAAATGTCATATTGAATATTCGTAAAGTTCAACTCAAAGTTTTTTTAATGACACGAAATAAAGTAAAGCAGTTTCCATATGGTAGACTTTCGCGGCATGTAACCTACCGATACTAGGAATGGAATTGAGTTCTGTATGGATGTTTCATGTGCCACGAAAGGCTGCCAGTGGAAATTGCTTTACTTTATTTCGTGTCATTAAAAAGAACTTTGAGTTGAACTTTACGAATATGCAATATGACATTTCTCGTCATGTTCTTTAATCAAAAGTTATGAAGTGAGGAAACCCAGTCACTAATTATGGACACCCTGAGCATTGTTTATACACAACTAACAATACGTAAAGCGCAACTGCTAATCGCGAAATGAACAAAATTAAGATAATCAGATCGTTTATAAAATTAACATTTAAAAATTTAAATTTCCTCAGTAGTCAAGAATATGTCACGCTTTTCAATAAGAAACTGAGTTCAATTTTAAATATTTAATTCATTCGAAGCCACTGGCAGAAACGTACCTTCAGATTTACATAAAGCTTACACTGTGTTTGAAATTAAATGGTTATAGAACGAAAGCTCTTTCATCTCAATTATGTAACACAGGACGTAGAACGGTTTCGAATTTAGTACCTTATTATATATTCAAAAATGCCTTCCTTTACACCATCAATATGAAAAGTGAATAAAAAGTAAAATGGAATTCGTTTATAAAATTAACATTTAAAAATTTAAATTTCCTCAGTAGTCAAGAATATGTCACGCTTTTCAATAAGAAACTGAGTTCAATTTTAAATATTTAATTCATTGGAAGCCACTGGCAGAAACGTACCTTCAGATTTACATAAAGCTTACACTGTGTTTGAAATTAAATGGTTACAGAACAGAAGCTCTTTCATCTCAATTATGCAACACAGGACGTAGAACGGTTTTGAATTTAGTACCTTATTATATATTCAAAAATGCCTTCCTTTACACCATCAATATTAAATGTGAATAAAAAGTAAAATGGAATTCAAAAACTCATTCTGTACAAGTTGTCGAAAAAATGAAAAATGGGTGCCAACCTTTCTTGTTTTGAAAACTTTTGAGCTTATTCAGTAGAAATATAGTATTCTAATCTATATGTCTGGGATATTAATAATCGGATAAAAGAAAAGCCGAAATTCCCTTTGTGCCAGTTGCCAAAAATTAAAAATGGACACTGGCCTTCCTTGCTTTAAATAATTACCACATACTCTGATTCTGGAATAAAGAGATCGGTCAATTTTTCTTCATTTGCTCAAAAATGTACGTTATCGCGTCACTAACTCTCGAGTAGGCCGCCATTTCTTTTAATTTCACCTCTCAAATCTCAATGATTAGAGCCTAAGGTATGGACGAAACCGCAAAACCAGCCAACCAGAAAACGAGAAGTGTTTGGCGGACGTCCGTCATTCGTCGTGTGGGCGTGGTCACCGGTTACGTCATTTTTTTCTCCAACATTATCTTTTTTTTCTTGGGATGAGGCTAATTTCTATGCGAGGTATTCTTGTGCGCCATGGCTTCGCAAAAATTGATATAAGTAGCTATTATGTAAAAGCATTTAATCTGGCAACACACTCGGAGATAAACGATGAGCAAGTTCCGTCGCTTATTAAGGGATAATTTAGTAGCTAGATGTTCTATTAAGTGGCTGGGGGCTGTCCAAGAATTTCGATTATGGCTAAAGTGGCCAGATGTCCCGAATTATCTGAAAAAGTTCCGATGTTTGACTTTTTGTCCCGGGTTCCAAAATACCCAAGATATGTCCCGATTTGACATAAAATTTGTGCTGCATTTTACTTGTAAGTAAATAGTTCGAATTAAACAAGTAATATAAAAAAAAATTTAAGTCAATTCCTACTTAGGTCAACAAAGAAAAATTTTATTTTGGTTACTTTTATTAAATAATTACAATTAATATAAATATGTATAAAATGTATTCGTAGTTGTAGTCGTTAAATAAAAAATCAGGCCGAGTTATTAATTAATTTCTTTTTATTATCGGAGAGCGACGAAATGTACGTACATCTTCATTTAAGTTTTTAGCCAAAAGTGAACAGAAGATCCCTGCTTTTTCTCAGGTAGGGATTTAACAGATAAACATGTGATCAAAGTGAAGGGAATAATAGCTATTTTTAGCATATTACGTAAGTGTTTTAGGGAAAATGCCTGGCGGCAATAAGTCGCTTATTTCGCGAGTTGTTTGCGTGTGGAAACGATTAAAATATTCTTTTAGTAATAAATATGCCAAAATGAGAGATTTAATGTACCTCCAGAGCGGGAAATAGAACGAAACTGGAGTTTAAGAAAAGTGATTTAGGAATACATTAAGATTTTAAAATATATAATATTAGAATTTGAAATAAAATTAAGTGAGATTATTACATGTATGTACATATGACAGAATCACAATACTAAGTGGCAAAATAGAAAGCGAATTTCCTTGCATCTGAAAACGAAATTTTTTCCCAGCGATCTAATTAATTAATTAATTTAATTAAATTAATGAATTAATATTTGAAAAAACTGTATTAACATCAAGTGTCATCCACTACAAGTTTAAAAAATTGTATTTGAACTTGAGTGGATGAATAAAAAGTATTTTATTAACGATTGAAAATTTGAACAAGATATATAAATAAATATATATAGGGAGAGTTTGAACTAATAGTATGAATTGAAAAAAAATGGGAAAAACATTAGCTACATTTTATGTTGAGAAATTATCTTCTGAAAAATTTTTCTGCGCAACTTTTAGTTCATATTTGATATGTGTAGTAAAAGTTTTAATCACTTTATTTTAATGAGTAATGGCAGTTTAAAATCGTTTTTCCTTCAAAAATTAAATTTTATCGTTATGCCTAGCCTCCTAAAAATGGGTAGGCGTTCGGGTGTTTGACTCATTATCCAGGCTTAACCACTTAAGTACCGAGTTATTTTGTAACTTACGGTATTTAGGACGAGTTAACTCGGTATAAAGCCTTAAGCGGTTAATCGTACCTCCATCCCTCTTCGCACAATATCTACAATTTCCTGGACTGAAAATTAGAAAATCGAGTCACCTTAATTCTGGGTCAAATATCAACAGATGTTAGATAACAAGAAACTCCATTGTGCCTACTCGTTTATTTAATGTCGATATTAGTAAGCATAAAAATATAATTAAAATAAAATTTTGTGTTAAAATGTAAACCTAGTTAGATATTTTTGACGATTTGACTTTTTTAGATTGGCCCTTTTAGAAATTTGTTAAGGGGACATACGTCCTTTAAACCTCCGAAGAATGGGGGAAAAACTGTCAAATTCGATACATTATATCTCGATACAAAACATTTCAAAAACTAACTTTTTTTCCTAGAAAAATATTTGTTCTTTCTGTTATTGTACACACATTTTAAAAGCTTAATATTGATATGTATTTATTTGAGAGAGTAATAAATATGGGTATAATTTTTGGAGAAAAAATGAGATAGTCACCTTGTGCGCATGATTACGGATAAAATATTGGTCTAAACACAATATTTTGGGTATCTAAGTAATCCAAGTCTGTTTAAGAAACTGAACCTCATTTTATTAACATTTAAATTCAATTTCTATTTATATACCAATTTAAAATAAAATTGTTACAAATTGATAAAATTTCAACGTTTCAACACCCCCCTCGAAAAAAAACTTCTTTGGAGAAAATATGTACTGTGTAATGTATATGTAAAATATGTATATGTAAACTGTGGTTCAATTTGTAGAACATAGCACAATACAAATTCAGTAAACATTTTATGTAAAAATATTCAATAGTTCTTGAGATATCGTGCGCGCAAATATAAAAAAAATATGTAGAGATATAGCGCTTTCAAGATATGGCCATATTCAATGTTTAGGTTGAAGAGCTGATACATTTTCCTTCGTAACTTTCATAATTATGGGAATTTTTTAATACGGTGTGATATTCGTTACAAAATATTTTGTTATTTCTAAAGTTTTCTCTTTAAAATGTAGTGTGGCAATACAATATTTGTCTTACTAGCGTTGCCTAGCAACGCACGAAAAAGATGTTAGATATTATAAGATTTAAAAATGAGTTGTTAGAGAGAGAGACCAAAATGTAACAACTGATGTTGATAGTCCAACGAATGAACGGTATTATGGTGAAAATTTATATTAAAATAAAAGTGTTTTTTATAAAAAGTCTGATAATTCATCCTGAAATACACTACAACGGGTTATTTTAAATTGTTCGGAAAAGACAGTGGAATAATATATTTTTTCTTTATAAAATCGAAAAGTTTTGAGGGTTAACAGACAAATGTCCCCTTAACACTTCAGAAATTCGTGTGTCGCGGTGACCTGAAGTCAGAGTTTTGGTTTCGGAGCAGGAAGATTGCTGGTTCGAGATCCAATTGCCTTGCGTGTAAGGGTAACGTGGCCTTGTACACGTTAACCCTTTGAATACTAACGGGACGTATGCGTCCCATCCCCAAATTAAAATTACAACCGTTATAAAAATTGCTTTGAACCTCATTGTAATATGTCCCAGTTGTAGGACAAGAATAATTGTGCACATTTCATGTTTAGTGACCTAGATGGCACAGACTATTTTCCCTCCAAAAGCCATTGTTTACTGAAGATTTTTCTTCTGTGAATGTATGTTCGATAGTTTTGATCTATTTAACTAAAAAAATGTCTAAGCAATACACATTTTATTTGCAATAATGTTGATGAGATATTGTAAATACATAAATAAATTTTCGCAGTATCTAATAATAATCATGTTTCATGCATAAAAAATCAATGCTTTTGGGTTATACGACTGTTATGTACCAGCCTTCGGTTTAAAATTCGCTCGGAGAAAAAATATTCCAAACAACCTGGAAGTTTCGAGAGTGGGGATGGCTTAGGTGTTGTCGTCGTCACCTGACCACGGATGGAAATTAAAAGTTTTGTACTAAAAAGTGTCAAATACAGTAAAGCACCGCTTATACGCCTTTCAAGGGACTGACGTAAAACGGCGTATAGATGAAAAGACGTATAATCGAAATTTTAATAAATAACTTTGATTATTACAAAGCTGATGCTATTAATGCAAATCCATTTAAAAGTATTAATTCTAAAGTTTTTTAAGATAGCAGATTCCAGGTTCAAAAATCCGATTCTACTAAAGATCCGCCGTGTATATGAGTCTGGTGTGTGATACAGGGTGACAATTATTGAGCTATATGAAATAAAAAATAAAATTTTCAAAACTACTGAGTTCAAAAATTTTATTTAAATTTTAATAGTAACTACAATTCATATTTGGATTTAGTTTATGACATGTTCAATATGCTTGCCATCAATGGCTATGACGTGGCGCAGATGAAGAGCAAAATTCTGCAAAAATTGCTGAAGCGTCGAGGCATCGACACTACCAGTTCTCTCGAACTTTTCAATCACTTTTTTGATTGTTATAACACTTGGACCGGTTGTCTTCAGCTTGTACTCGGTCGTAAATTTCCTTTGAGACGCAATCGGGCTGTTATTGCTCGAATAGTAGGCCTTGACGATCGATATAAGTTTAGAAACGTTGAACAACAACAATAAGAAAAATGAACAACAACAATAAGATTGCGCATGCTCAAAAAAAATCCCAACATGCCCTGCATTCAACCGCCAAGTTTTAACTGAATCTCGCCAACGGTTCAAAAGTTATCAAGGTTTTTTTTCATATAGCTCAATAATTGTCACCCTGTAAATATGACGTTGTCGATCGGAATTCCTTCATTGGTGTGGTGTGGAAGTTTAGAGAGGGGGTGCCAGCTCAGACGTCGTCCTCGTCATCTGACCGCGATTCAAAATTACGGGAACCGTCCTAAAAAGCCCTTATGTAGCTTCGAAGCGGGGCGTTAATATGACTAAACTAAAACTGCGAACAGCAGCTTCCAATATCCAAAGGGATACTCCTATTCTGAGTTTTAAAACAGTAGTCTTTTATTGGAAATATTGATGTTTGGACTTTTAAAACCAATCGTTCCTAATTTGTCCAATTGCCTCGATACATATGTAATGCTTCTATTTAAGTTAATAATTTACTTTGCCGTTACATACTATATATGATATCACTTATTTATTAGAAATCCCACTTTGTGTGCTGACTAGTGTAGCAGTTCCTTACAGGGTTCTATGTATCTTCCGTTAATCTAATAAAATTTCAAATCATGCAAAAATTCACAGAAAAAAATTAAATCTAATCAATATCTAAAGTAAATAAACTTCGGAATTTTTTCAGTAAACCTTAAGGTAAAACATGTGATACATATTACACGTAAATTGTATATGGTACAAAAATTTATTTGTGTGAGATTTCTCGTATACTTCCACAAATGAATACCACTTTATAATGTAAGGAAACAAATTTTGCGTCTGTTTGTAATGTAACCATGCGTTCCAATTTGGAGTCAATCAAATCAAAGCATCCAAAATTTTCCTTTTCGCTAAGACTTTGTCACTGCAATATCTAATAGATATGCATGGAATCTGCATCCATTAGCTATTTTTATCGCGTTAAAATTTGCATTTTTCTTACAGAAACGCATATTCATTGGGACTAATTATTATGGCTGATAAGGAAAACATTAGCACAAATGGATGAAAATATCATAGAATGGATTTTATATCTACGACTGTTTTACTCTTTCGATACGATTTTTGTATGATTAAAATTTAACTATGAAAAGTAGTTTAATTTATTGTTGACATACTAAAAGAAGTACACCATGAGTTTCACTTTCCCCGTTTTCTGGAAATTTCCTGGAACAATATGTCCCTATCGTATAGTCGACTGGGATTATCCCAGTAAAGCATCTGTAAAACTCTCTTTCCTGCCATAAGATTAGCGTGTCAGGGAAGCCACTTTACAGCTTCGTAACAATAATCTTGTAATAAATTGATCGCTGATGGGATATATTGTCCCATTGTTAAATAGGATTGGGACAATATATCCCACAAAAAGAATTTATTCAAAATTTTTTTAATCTGATATTAAAAAGGCTAAATTATTACTCAATAAGAACTATTTTACACTAAGTATGACATAAATATAGTTGTACTTCTTCGCTTAACAAGCAACATCATCTATCTCAATTTTTTGGAATTTCGAAGAAGAAGAAAATACTTAATTTTTCGCAACCAGTAACGAATATTTCTGAATTTTTTTCATATCTGGTAGAAACGCGCGATCTTATGTTTATATCAGATCCTAAAAGAAATTCAGAATTATTCATTATTGGTTGCAAAAAATTGAGTATTTTCTTCCTCTTTGAAATTTCAAAAAATTGAGATAGGTGGTAAGCGACCCACCTTCTAAACCCTATACCTTTGATCAGCGGTTCCCAACCTTTTTGGTTGCGCGGACCACCTGTTGTATAACAAAAATTTTGCGACCCAGTAATTAAATTTACAAGTAAACAAATACAAACCCATATAGTACATTTATATATATTATATGAACGTATATGTCATCAATTAGTAAAGCTTACTGTAAAAGGATTTTAAAATATATTGTTTACTAAGCAAAAAAAAAGTGTTCATGAAGCTTCCCTGACTTCGACTCTTGACTAGCGTTCCACGGCCCACTAATACGCCATCCGAGGCCCACATGTGGGCCGCGGCCCATTGGTTGGGAACTGCTGCCTTAGATAAATGAAACTTGGTACGTGGTCTGCTAACATTATTTGTAGATCTGTGCCCAATGCTCGTTTCAATCGGTTGTAAAAAATGGCTTTCAAATTGCATATTCGGTTTCTTCACCATTCTACGACGCAAAAAACAATAAATTCCTTTGAATTGTACAGTAGAAACTAGATTGTCCAAGCTCATTGGGATCTTAATCAATTCGTATTACCGAAAACTTGACTAACACTATTTCTACCAAGAGGTGTCAAAAGACACCTTTCAAATTTTAACTTAAAATTATTCTTTAAGTTTAATCATTTCTCCACAATTAAGTTTTTGACTTTTCGTACAATAAATTCAGAGATAAAATTTTATATCGTGAAATTAATTCAGCGATATTATTTTCCTCCAGCTCATCCTAGATCTAAAAATGTGCATATGGTATTCCTATTTCTACCATGAGGTGTCTTTTGACACCTTAAGGATTTCATATCAATGTCTAATTTTAAACCATTTTACATATAAATATAATCACCATTTTGCAGTATCATATCAATTATAGTCAGATTAGAGAATCCCGATTTCAGAGTCAAAAAATAAATAACATAAGTGAACCCTATTAGCACAAGATATTTTACGATATCTCCACAATGTTGCTACGATATTTTTAATGCCGCACAACATAGTAAAGATAGCATATGAATGTTGTAGGGCATCTTGTGCTAATAGGGAAGAATGCTCTGAAATTGAGGAAAGCTCACAATCTGAAGGTGAAGATGAGCTGAACTATTCTTTCGAAAGTGAGCACGAATTCGATAGCGATTACGAAAATTACTCATCAAGCACTAATGAAGAGGAAGATAATTTGAGTGCAAGTAGAGGACGAAAGAGAATGGGATTGCCGACGGATTCTGAAGACGATAGTGAAGAAAGCGATGGACGGCAAAATATTGAAGTTGCGATTGATGGAACAGTTTGGAAAAAGATCGAAACAAGTTCCTCTCCTGGCAGACCGCCTCTTCATCCCGACAGCTTTGGCAATTATTTGTATTCGAACGCAAAGGTCTTAACAGACACCTTTTGCTCGAAATAGGTATACACAAAACCGCGGTAGAAATGGTGTTAATAGAGTCTAAGTTTTAAATCATGACTTCTTTTATTCCGACAAGTATTTGCCAAACTTTTTACTACAAATTAAAAAAATTATTCCACAGATACTACAAAGTATTAGGTAAATTTCTTATAAGAAGTCAACCTATTACAATGATTCTCATGACACGACTTCCGGAAAATTTCTGCAGATCTTCACCGATCATGACACCTAGAACCCAAAACCACCCTTCGTTCAAAAGTTTATATATATATTAGCATCATGATATCTTGTGAAAACGATAACTGGAGTAATTTTGATTCGATTTTAACCGGCGTGGGATTTGTTGTAAGGATAGTGAAAATCTCGGCCGAATGGGCTATCCAGCTCAAAGGGGGTGGAAATGGGGAGAGGTGGAAATTTTCATTTCCCCATAATTCCTTTACAATTGGAGATAGAAGGAAAATTCAAGTTAGGCGAATTATCGCTTTATCATAACGAACAATTTTTTGCATTTAAAATTTTTGATAGCTGCAATTGCTGAGAAGTTATGAACTGAAAAGTGATTTCCCCCCTTTCCCCTAACCTTTCAACCTATGCATATTACACCTTGTTGAAAAACCTCTCGCCATTGCCGGCCCCCCCCCCCCCCTCTTTCATTCTTGCAGCCCTAATCCTTATAAAATTAGAGGGCAAATTTTCTTTTCCTGATATCTCCGGATTAAAGGAAACTACGTTTGCCTTCCGGCTTGCCGGCAGGGATTTTTTTAACATTTTAGCAAAATCTTTTATTAGTTATCAGACTTTTTATATGCATTTTTTGCAAGAGTTTTAATAAGAAGATTCGCGAATGTTACTGATTTTCACTGTTTTCTTTGCATTTTCCCAATGGCACTTTTAAGAATGTTCCCAAAAGAATATTTCCCTCCGCTCAACAACGCGAAACTTTCCGCACATTGAGAGAGCCATTTTTTCATGAAAATAGATGAAATTTGCTCACATCACTATAAAAGTGCTGAAGAATGGAACTGTGTTTTTATTTTTTCCCCTAAAGAACTTCTCCAGTTGTTAAAGATCGCCTCCCGATAGCATTTTACTTCCTTTGGCGTCGTGAAAATCGACTCCATTGCCAACTACTTTGAAATCCACTGCTGAAAAATTCGTTGACTTTATTAAAAGAATGAAAAACACAGTTCTATTATCTCGCACCGACTCGGTTGACAGAGACCTCGGTTGAGAGAAGCCCGGATAATCGAGGTTTTACTGTATTTAATTTTAAAAATATTATAAATATTAATTTTCAAATGTTGCTTTCCAATAAAATGGCTTTTGCACGAAAAAGACTAATCTAATATAATTTTCAGAAATTATAAGGACAAAACATTTAATTTCTAATGTGGGAAGTTTAAATGAATTTTTAAGTTTCCGTCGAAATTCGGAGCATAATTTTCCAATCATCATTTCATCAAATTACTTTAATCATTTGCTATCTCAATTTTTTTAAAAAATATTTTTCATCGTACTGATGCCAAAAACAAAGAAATGAAACGTTTCGATATTGCAGAAATTTTGTGTTGTAATTTTGTTTGTTCATTATAATAAAATGCGATTCTAATTAAATAATCATACGATATTTGCGTTTGCAAAAAATGAGATTGCTGACAGCTAAAATTTATTTTTATAATAGAACTTTCCCATTTATAATTATTATTTTATTTTTTAATTCAAGAAATAGACATCGAAAGCAATTTTCATGTAAAAATTTCAGTTATATATTTTTACTGTTCTGTAGCCGAATAGAACAATAATTGCAATAATAAGCCTATAATTATTTTTATCGATGAAAATTAAGTAGGAATTTTGAAATTAAAAGACAAAGAGAAAATTTTATATTTAGCGTAAGCAATTAATGAAACGACCATACCATTTGTAAAATAGGCAGTAGAAAGTTTTGTGCAAAGAAAGAAAGAAACTGTTATTCCTGTTTCGCATGCCTAGAAATGCTTTTCTATATTTTACCGTGTAAATCTATTATCTATTTGCGGACGGAGCCGGCAGACGAGAGTGCGTCGCTGTGAACGAGAGGTTTAGGAAAAATAGGTTTGAGACATATGCTTATTATGCTATATGCTAGTAAAAAAAATTTGGAGAACTAAAGTCTCGAATTGAGGACTACATAAAGGAGTCGGCCTCATCGCTTACTTCCACAGCACCAAACTGGGCGAGAGGTACTGGGGCTGGTAACTGAAAAATATACACGTTGAAGGCTTGCGTTATCAAAACTAAAACTTTATTTAAATTTTTAAAAAATGGCTCAAGTTCATGCAAATATATGAAATTAACTACATGTATTGTTACAAACATGGAAAGTCGCTTCCCAGCAATGTGAGTCTTATGGTTGGGAAGAGAGTTTTACAGGGTAAGTATGGGATATTGGTAGCAGCTGGGCCTGGAGCCCTGACCTTGGCGACAAACTTGGCAACTATCTTGGCGACTTGGTGAAAAATTTGGCGTCGAAATATGGGATTTCAAAGGTGCTGGAATTTTCTTGATATCTCTATTAGGAGAGGAGATACGCTTGGATGTACTAGATGATTCCATGTGATGTCACGGCCTGCCGGGGGAGACTATATAAGGAGTATCACGGAGGGAGTGAATGTTGATCGACTTTGAAGGTGTTGATCGATTGGGATCGTCTTGGAGTGCGAACGTCTTTGAAATCTCTCTTTGGAATTTCTATCCGCTGTGCGAGCTAGTAAGATGTTAGACGCCGAGCGGTATTGAGTAGTGTGTGTTGATCGACTGGAACGACTTTGGAGTTTCGTCTGCAGCGCGAGCTAGAAAGCTGGTGAGCTGAGCACTATTGAAAGTGCTGTTATTGACGTTATTAGTGATTTGCTGATTGTTTGTGTTGCTAAATATCAAAGAACTGAACTGTTATTACCTGTGAATTGTTGTCTGTTTACTTTTCTAATCTGTGCAAGATCTATTGTTTCCTGTTACCTGTGATACGTGTTTTCCTTCATATTTGTGAATAGACCGTAATTCTCCATTATCCTGCTTCTTGGGCTGTTTACACCATACACCCATAGAACGGTTTTTGTAACAGTATGCATTACTACTTAGTTTTGTACTCTTCAATGGTGTGGCACCTTTCGAAGCAGTAGCCTGTAGACAAGCCCGGTTTAGCCGAACAAATAGCAAAATAGTACTTCGATTCTCATCTTCCACCTTTGAGACTGATTCGAAAGACTGTGATTCATTCTGACACAACCAATATCCTATGACTTGATTTTGCATCAACAGAAGATGCTAACAATCCCGCTAAAAATCCCGATTTCCATTTAAATTGAAACGTAATACAGTTTACCTAGTTTAGTTTAGATATATTAGCGTCCGGTTTTGAAGTAACAAGGGGTCTATTTTGGGCGGATTTCGTCATTTTGAACCGCGGTCAGATGACGAGGGTGACACCTGAGCCGGCACCCCCTCTCCAGACTTCCACACCACACCAGCGGGAGGACGTTTAGCCCCCTACATATGATAAAACACGTTAATCACCGCGTGAATCAAATACGATTCACACGGCCATCAAATACGATTCACACGGCCATCAAATACGATTCATACCTACTATCTACTCAGATGACTTATCTATTGTAGTTAAGAGATAGCAGAGGAATCATTTAATTAGATAGATGGTGCGAATTTCAGACGCGAGTCATGGCTAGGGATGGCGGTTATTGCAAAAAAAAGTTTTCGGTTAAACAGGTTATTTTTCCCCTCCGGTTTAACTTGGCGGTTAAAACCGCTCAAAATAACCGTTTTTAAAAAAAGCAAACGCCGTTTGTAGACAAATATTTTAATAATAATATACATTAAGTAAGTATTAATACAATAATTAATTAATGTAACAAGTAATGATTATAAATAAGTAATTAACAAAATAAGTAATAATCATAAATGAGTAATTAATATAATAAGTGACTATTGTAGACAAAATTTTAAGAATTGTATTAAGTATTGAAGACAAATAAAAAAAAAGATATTAGAGAGTACAGACGTAAATAATCTCATTTTGTGTTGTTTGCGTCTATATGAATAATAATAATAAAAAATCAACGTCTAACTTTTTATACAGTCCCTCGCTCCTATTAATCATATTTATTAAAATATTTTTGGCACACTGAAATTTTGAACAAAACGTTCCACTCTTCTGCGACCCAAACTAATCGAGTTATTGAAAGCTCGACTATGACTATTTTAGACCATCTCATGTCAGCCTCGAAGAAGCGGTGGTTGCTTATTGGCCTAAGATGACGAAATTCAGAACTTCATAACTTGAACCTAAAATTGAGCCTATCTTTTGATAGCTGCTTTTGTCGGTTTTTTACCCGGTTTTTGAATTTAAAAAAATAACCGGTTTAAACCGGGGCAAAAAAATATCACCGAAACAAAAAAAACCGGTTGTCGGTTTAAACCGGCAGGTTTTTTCCATTCCTAGTCATGGCGACTAATGTGATAGTGTGCAATGGGCCCACATACAGGGCCTTGGTGGAAGGGGGTTTCGATCCTGTAACCCTCTGGCTTCGAAGCCGAGGTCTTAACACTACGCCACCATGGCCATGCACTGTTTAGCATACTATATCGCTGGGCATCTTATCGTTCCAAAAGATCAAAGCACGTGAGCCGAGGTATAATTCGCACTCACAACGACTTGGACAACGGATTTAGGGGACTATTTGCCGATACTCTCCGGTAAAGGGTTAGCTAAAAAAATTTTGTCTAATAAGATGAACGTTCAGCGTTTATACAATACTTTTTATGAATAGGCTAATTTAAAGACGTGTCATATAGAAGTATGAACTTTCTCGTGTACGAGTTTACAGAGAGTATTATTATGCCAAAATAAAAGGTCTTTGAGGTGATGATGCATCCGGTGATGATGTCTCAGATCTCCCCGTATCCGTAATAATCGTTTTTAGAATTATCTCTGTGTGTCCGTTTGTGAAAACAATGACTAACAATCGAACGATCTAGATGGATGAAATTTGATATGTCTCCTTAACACCTAAATTGCAGATCTGAATCGAATTTTGGACGAAATTCGTGAAAGGGAAGTCTGTCCGCCCGTTCTTGTGTATATGAACACTATAAATACGAGGGTAAGTCATTAAGTAAGCCACAGAATATAAGAAAAAATAATTTACCATGATAATCACTTGGAAACAATTTTATTTTTCAACTTAATCTCCACCAATATTGATCCACTTATCCCATCGTTTTATCAGCGCCCCGATTCCAGCTGCATAAAATTCTTTGGGTTGCTGTCTCATCCACAGTAGGACTTCGTGTTGAACGTCGTCATCATCTCATCGTCATCGTCGTCGTGAGATGAAAATCGCTTGGGGCTAAGTCTGGGCTGTAATGTGGATGTTGTAGCAATGACCAACCAGACTTTTCATCTGTTTGGTCCACTAAAACAACATCTTAGAGGCAAATACTTGTATTTGCAGATGATGACGACGTTCAACACGAAGTCCTACTGTGGATGAGACAGCAACCCAAAGAATTTTATGCAGCTGGAATTGGGGAGCTGATGAAACGACGGGATACGTGCATCAACATTGGTGGAGAATATGTTGAAAAATAAAATTGTTTCCAAGTGATTATCATGGTAAATTATTTTTTTCTTATCGTTTGTGACTTACTTAATGACTTACCGTCGTAAAAACCACCACTCGTTGGACGGATGAAATTTGGCGTATGGTTTTATCACTAGAATTGTATATATGTATCGAATTTTGGTCCAAATCCATAGAAGGGTTGATTATCTGTTAATCTACATATTCGTGTGTTTTCAATAACTCAAAACCCAACGAGCTAGATAAATGAAATTCGGTATATGGGATTGCCATCAAAATTGTAGATCTGTATTTTATTTTGGGTTCATTCGGTTAACTGCGAAAGGTGCAAAATGCATACTCGGTTCTTTTTACAGTAGTATGAAGCTAAACACAAAACACCCCATATTGTGAAAGTAGACGAGGCAGTCGAAGGAGGAATTATCTCATTGGTTTTGGTTGTCTATGGACTTCATAGCATCTGATTAAATAAGGAGAACGACATTTCTAATTTCACTTACAATAGTTTTAAAGAGAGATTCAACCGAATTGTGGTAAATTAGATTTATAAAAATTATAAAAACTTATCCAAATTATAAAATTTTCCGAAAAAATAGTTTTCAATTGCTTTATGACAATGAATCGAAGGGACAGTAATGGTGGTTGGGAATTATAAGTGGAGGGTGGAGCAAAATTTATAAGTAACTAAAAGTACCGGGACTACAGGAGGTAGAGAACAAAATTTAAAATTTAGCAAAAAATTTAGATAACTTTCCTGCACACTATTGCTTTTTTATAATTCCCATTCCCTGAAATGAAATAAAAATTTAATTTTTCCTTCACAAAGTGGGGTATGGCACCGCCCCAAGCCCCCCGAATAAGTGCCACTGTGAAGGAGGGGGGGGGTGGAAGGATCGGAACCACAATAGCCCAGATCTTTATTGCAACTCGCCAATAACGCTAAAGGTTAATAAATTCACTATGTTTGCTCTAACTGATGTAATTTTACTAAAAGGATTATATAATATTCCAAATTATATTAACAAACCAAATTTTTCAAGTCACGTACAAATGTTGATTATATACTTTAAGTACCTTTTCCCATTCAAACGGTCTCACGGGAACTATTTCATTTTGTTCTTTGTGTTCACAGCTATGGTTTAAAACAGAATTCCGAAATAAATTGGCTGAGCGCCTTTGAACAATTTTTCACCTTTCAATCTCGACGTCGGAGATAAGCCACCTCCCAGCTAATTAATCTTACTAAATATTTAATTAGTCTCCCCAATTACACTAAGACGCCGGTCAACAAGGCTGGTAAAGAGATACGGCGTCCAAGTGGGTCAAGTGAAACCCAATCAGGGATATGGGTCAGTGGTACAATTGGTGGACATCCCCCCGCTGTCATATGCAAAACGAATCCGCCAGTCCATGGCCAAATTGCTCTCCGCTCGAGGTATTTGTGGACCCTCTAATCAGGGCTGCACCAAAATGGAATCGATGTGGGTCGGCCGTGTAATCCTAGAAATTAATAGTCCCGTGTTTTCCTAATCTGTTTCTTCTTGTTTCTCTTGCGCAGGCAATGGACATTTAGGAATCGGCATTTGTCCAATCATCATGGAGAGCGAGAAAGTTCTGCAGAGGACGTCGTCCCTCCTGCAGAACACCGCCCTGAGCGACGTGACGTTCATCGTGGGGCCGCCCTCGGCGTCCAAGAAGTATGTGGGGCATAGGGTGCTCCTGGCCATGACCTCCCCAGTCTTCGAAGCCATGTTCTACGGCGACATGGCGGACAAGTCGAAAGTGATCAGGATAACGGATATAGCGCCAATAGGATTCGAAAATCTCTTGAGGTAAGCGAATTCCTTGGCGGTTTTAATTTATATTTTAATTTTAAATAAATGAAATAGAACTGTCAGTTTAAAATATTTTTTGATTGAAAGTTTTAGATGTGCCAGAAAAATGTTATTACAGTGCCAGAATAACTTCATGTTGAAAAATCAAATTATATGAACGGCGATGGCAACGATGTTTTTAGCTTACTGAATATTTATTTGCTAAATTAACATTTATCAAATTTATTCTCATGTGTAGTCTTCAATTCGAGAATTAGTTCCTCAGATTTTTTATCCTCAATTGGAGACAAAGCGACTTTATAGCAAGCATACGTCTCAAACATACCTCTTCTACAAAACCTAAACCTAAATATCAAAATTTGGGATATCTGAAATTTAATTTATATTTTGACGAAAATAAAAAAAATATTTTTGTCAATTTTAAGGTGAGCGAATGGAGCTCTATAGTTAAATTAAAATGGCATCTATTGTAATTTTTTCAAATTCAAATTTAAAACTTTTATTGAAATAATTTATGAATTGAGTGCCGCGTTTTCCAATTTTTATTTCCTCCTGTACCTCTTAATAAGTATTTTTTTAACTATCCCTCCCAACTACCCCCCTGATCAAAGAAAATGTTAAAAGCTGTGGTTAGCTTAAGAATCAAGCGACTCGAACTAACTTAATCAGATTTGTAGGATTTATTTTTGATTTTATTCCATTTTTATAATAGATTCACGTCCTAAGTGAAAACAAGATTGAAATAATTTCACATTAACTTACGATGAATACTAGCAATTAATCATCGTGATAACCAACTAATGAAACGGAAGACAATTCCAATGCATTTCTTGGAGCTTGTTTCATGAAGATTGGCTTATAAAATTTGGTTCAAATGAAGGCAGATATCGTTTAACCTTTAGCGCTCCGCTAAGGGACATTGAGTTGCATGCATACTTTACCCTCAAAATGCATATGATGCAATTTTTTATTCAAACAAATTAGGCAGGATTTCACCGATATCATTACTACTTGTTTTGGTTGCTTATCAAAGAAATTCCATAGCCTTTTAAGGAATTTAATCTGCTAATGCGACATGCAAGTACGATAGGCATCTAATTAGTTTTGGGAGGGCAAAGGGTTAATATCTAGAGCTACGTCAAGTTTACTGTCATAATTGATCTTAACCCTTTGCAGTCGATGCCGCCACTGTGACGGCTTCGAACGCAAAGGGTTAATATACGCATAAGACGAGAATGCTGTTTATACAAATTCTGTGTTCCTGAAAGGCGTTAACCCTTTATAACGCAATTTTTTCTAGTAGTGATATAATAAAATAACTTCATTTAGCTTTAAGCAGAAATTCATTTAGTTTATTGGAGGACATTATTTTTTGTTAATTAATTTTATTAATTAATAACTAATTATACCAAATCAAGACACTTCGTTATGGTTTGAGATAAGAAATAGGAACATCCAGATTTTTGTTTCATCGCAGAATTTGGCTAGACACTGATGTTAAAGGCGTAGGACTACTTTACTCGCTTGACTCTTTTCCGATTTTCAAATTTTTTTGTAATTTCTGTTGTTACCCTTTATCTCTAAAATAAGACATTAGTTATGTTTTTAACATATGTAGTTACCAAGGTATAGAGGATCACGTCACCAATTCATGCGCATTTTTGTCCAACTTTGGGACTCAGCAGTCGTTGAACTACAATTCCTATTTTCATTTTTTTGTAAGTTCTGTTGTTGCCCTTTATCTCTAAAATAAGACATTAGTTATGTTTTAAACATATGTAGTTACCGAGATATAGAGAATCTCCCATACAACGTTTTTTGTGGCGTTTTGGAGTGTGAATCAAATTCCTTACTGAGACTCCTATGGGAGGAACGTAGTCCTACGTTAAAAATGCATTTAAAAATTGATGAATTTGGTGGGAAATATATTCCCATGGCCTTAGAAAGGGTTAAATATTATATTGCATAAACTCCGAGTTTTTGGTACTTTTCTCACACTGCTACTCAGTAGGCTCTCGGGATTGCATAAGTTTCAGTTTTCCGACGAACTTGAGAAAATAAAATTCTATAACTTTTATTTTTGCATTTTAATCCCTTATGTTTTGTGTTTTTCGCCATTACCAACATTACTTTGACGTATCCCTAACTGGTTCGTCGCGTATTCCTAGGTTGGGAAGGCCTCTGATCTAGTGGGCTCTGATCTAGTTGCTCAAGCCTTTTATTTTGGACTTTTGAGTTTGGGATTTTTTTTCGGTAGAATTCACGGATGAAATTTGCTTATAATTGCTTCTTTATGGCCTAAACCGTAATAATTTTTATTTCAGTGATTGTTTTTGAGATTTGAGTTGTTAGAAACCGCTAAGGTTTTATTTATTTTAGATTTTAGAAATGAAAACAGATAAATAAATAAGATTTGATTCATTTCTAAACTAATTGATTAAAATCGTTCGATAAATTTTCAGAACAGAGATATAAAAAAAGGGCATTCATACGAAATGATATTTGAAAAAAATAATTTGGTCAAAAATCGATTGTTTCATTTAGGAAGAAAGAAAGGATAAATTTATCATCATCGGCAAAATCAATAGTTTTTAAAAATTAGCATATATAAATTTATATGATTATACGAAAACAAACAGAATAAAACTTCTTCTTATCAACAAAAATGGATTAAAAAATTGAATCTTTCAAGTAGATAGAGAAATGTCACTTTCTAATTTCAGTGTTTGTATGGCTATAAAAAAGGAGGGGAAAATTATTTTCCTGAAGATACGTCAGAAATTCTACAAACAGGAACGTCTTCTGAAGTGTTAATCATGAGACGAGTCATGAATAAACTATTAAAGTAAGAGTTTTAAGAGGCGTCTAAATTTGAATCATATTTGAAAAAATCATTGTGGCACCAAATTTAGCATTCAAATAAAAATTTAATTGAATTACTAATATAATAGCCCAGTTCTGTCTCTCGGTAACGCTCTGATGTCACCAACAATAAAACTCGCTCCATAACACTTCGAGACGTTAAACAGCATAATTTCATTGTTAGAGAACCTAAATTTCAGTAATTTTAAATTTAAAAGAGTAATTGTCGTTCTAATTTCAAATTTAATAGCTATAAAATAGTGAAATAAAATTTTCTATCGATTGATATAAAATTTATCTCGCTATGATCATCAATAGTTCCCGAGAAATTTTAAATTATATTAATCATAGATTTCAAATTAATTTCCGTTTTTTAATAGGACGTAGTAAATTACGTCAGTCCTAGATCATACGCGCGATATAGTTTGGTTGCCACGATGCATCTTATTATTTATTGCAATCGTGATGATATAATTGGATAATATTTTTTGGAAACAACTTGACAAGCAGAGAAGTGCTTTGTTTTGATTAGAATTTCGAAAAAGAATTCCTTTGAAATTTTAACTTTTGACTTACGTTTGACAAACTGAGAATTTCATGGTTATTGAATTATAATAAAATTGTTAAACAACGAAAAATACTTAACACGGACTGTTGCTTACCAAGAGGTTTTTTGAACAAAGAAATATCTAAATAATATGTAAATAAAAAATATTTCCTGTCATAAAACATATGTTTATTTTATTTGTTTTCAAACAATGTTAAACATTTATCTCGCATTTATATCTATATAAACACGTAAAATTTGATGGGAAATCTCACGAATGAAGAGGCAATTTGCACCCGTCATACCATCACGGGTGATTTTCTAGTTTCGAATAATAAGCAATTTTTTCATAAGGTGAATTTTCTCTTTTGAATAAATCAAATAAAAAAAACGAGAAAGGAAATGCAAATAATTCAATATTTCTAAAAAAAGAAGCTTTCCTTTGGGATAATTTTAGGAGGGAAATAAGGTTACGTGTTAAGGTTAAGGTTGTGTGCGCTTACGACATGCTGTAAAATCGTGCAATATTTAAGTTCATTAACTGCGCTTTCGATTTCAAGGGATGAAATCCTCAAATTGGAGATCAACTTGGAAAATCTTTCGTATTACGGAATTTCTCTAAGATCTTAAATTTTCACTTTCTTTGTCCTTCATTCTAGACACTTAATTACATGTTTTATTATTTCTTCAGCATAAAAAAGTAAATTTTGACGATCTCTTTTTATTCATCTTACGATTCTGCAATCTTGAGTCTGAATGAACCTCATCTTTCGAGGCTGTCGAAATTCTGAAAGCTGTCATCTCGAATACTGAAACATTTCAAAGTGTACAATTCGTAATTTTTATTATCTTAAGGCCATATTTATAAGTAATGTAAAAGTAACCCGTATACGCTGTATCAGAAAGAACAGGCGAAAATTTAGTATTAATTATAGTTAATGAGAACTGAAGTTTTAATATGTAGAAAGCTACCAACAAACAAATCACATGGGTCATTCTCACGAAAAGGTGCTTTTTACAGTCCCTGGGTAATAAAAATTAGAAAGTACAGAAAATGTCCTAATATTTTTGTTCATATGTATAATTTAAATTTTAAGAAAGATATTCAATACGTTTCTACTAAAATAGTTTTATTCTTTAACTCTCATTTTTCAATGAATATAAGACAAAAGTCCCCTCCGTGGACGTCCCTACATCTGAAACACAGGATGATTTTTACTAATACTCAAACAATTAACTTTTTTTACTTTTTTTCTTCAGTATTAACTAATTTTTAAGGTCTCTAGTTAAGGTCTAACTTAATGTATTTTGTAAATATATAATTTTTACTTAGGAATTAATTTTTAAACTTTGTCTCTGGAAAATTAAGTTTGGACAACCATGGACGAAGAAAATAACTTTAAAAAATATCATAAATGGCAGCTCATGTCAAATCATCATGAAAAGAGTTTATAAGAGAGGCAGAATATTTGTTCTTTAAGGAACATTTTTCGTTTTATTGCGAATTTAATGAATATATTCTAATTTATTTGATCCATTTAGAGGTTGGTAAAGTTCTCAGCGTCCACACTCCGTGGACATCATACATACGTTAAGAAAAATCTAATTTATAATTAAAATACAAAATTTCGATATTTTTAGTATCGAATTTTATCAAAATAAGTATACCACTTTAACCACGTGGAAACAAAAGAACTGAAAAATTCAAAATGGTTTTTATTTCCTCCGTAGACACGGCATTTTCACAGAGAGGATGGTATTGCCAATGAAAGAGACGAAATCTCAAAAATTATGATACAGTTAGATAAATTAAAATAATATTAATTAAAATTCTTTGGTAGATATTTTTTATGAAATTTAGTAATTTTCTTTTATATATTTTTTAAAAAATTAAAACTGAAATTATATTTTCGAAAAGAATTAAGGTAAACTACTCATATATAATATTTATAATATTAAAGCTTCAATAATGTATAAAAAACATTTTAATAGCTAAATTTATTTTTAGAAAAAATGGGGATATCAAAAAATAAAAAGACAAAGCAGTCAGATGCTCAAATTCAGAAGATAAGAGAGTAGAAAAAACTTAATACGAGACTTACTAGATTGTTTATTAATAAATAAATATATGATATTCCTTAATCTAGTATATAATTGATTACTTTCCTGCAAAATGCTGACTTTCATTTATTTGCAAATATTATATAACTAATGCACAGTCAGTGCCATTATTTAAAAAGTGCTATTTATTTTAAAATGTTAAGTTTTCTTGCGTTGGTTTTTAATAACTAATTTCAATGTTTAATTATAAAAAATAAAACTGAATGAATTTCTCCATCGAATATAAATAAGTACACAAACAAATTACAATGCACCATAAAAGGTTTCAATAGCAAAGCTGAAATTTAACAAGAATGTTTCCATGACATTTTTTTTAAATATGGCAAGTTTTTCAACATTTTGTTAGTGGAGAGATAAGTATGAAATTATCCTATCTCAATTATTATTAGAGATAATGGCATAAAATTATCCTTATATTTTCTGTACTGACTAGAAACAGTTTATGTATAAAACTCAACAAAAAATATTTTTCTTGAGTTTGTTATGTATATATATATATATATATATATATATATATATATATATATATATATATGTGTGTGTGTGTGTGTGTGCTTGCTCCAGCATCATTTCTAAATGTCTCCAGGAACTTTTCTAAAATTTGGCACAATGTTGTCTAAAATATTTTAGGGGTAGCTCATCTGCAACCTAATCCCTTTGGGTAAGGTACAGATAAAGAGATAGTAGAGAGAGATTGCTCCTTAGAGAACAATGTTAAATACGATATCTCGAAAAGTATTTTATCAAGATTATTATTTAGTCAATTACTGTTCAGTGCAATTATCAAATGAACGATTCTATCTTGATGTAACTATCAAATAAATGTAGCAAATCTACTTCACACTTTACCCATTAAAATTTAGTACTGTTAAAACATGCAAGAGAGAAAATTGATTCCTCAGTTTGAAGAAGAGAACAAATCCAAAAATTGTTTTCTCGGAGAAATAAAAAAAAAGAACTTACTATTTTTCTTGTTTATTGTTTTTTAACCGAACTTTTCTATGAGATTCTTTACATCAGTAGTTTACTTAGTAATTTTCGTTCCTTTTTTTACAGCTAACAATGACCATCTAAATGATAACACACGTTTTGCATACGTTTTAGTTTGTTGGCGCTTGTTCCTTCTTCAAACTGCTGGTTCAATTTTTTTCGCTCCTTCGCTATCATACAGATTATGCAGTTTTTCACGCAGAATCAAAGAATAGTTTATCAATGAGTAGTCGAAAGAAACTGTAAATGCTGAGTATTATGTACTAAAATTCCATTTAGTTTTCTGGTGGTATTTAAAAGAATTCCTCCGAAATTCATATCAGACTTTTACTACATCCTCCACCTTCGTATAAGAAGCAGTGGCCATCTCTCTTTAGGAAGCAGGCGAAATGGGCCATGCGATAATCTTGAGGACTATGATATAAATTTTTTCTATATGAATCCTATTCCGAAAATGGAACAGCAGGTAGAAACGAGTTAATCCACTTTCTCTACTTTCAAATTAGCTATATAGATTCCTTATAGCAGGGGTTTCCAACCTTTATTCCCACGAGTACCCCTTGATTAATTTTTTTTTTTATTTTCGAGTACCCCCACTGTCATATCCACACACACATCCGTAACCATGCGTCTATGGAAAGAATTTTTTTTTATCAGTAATGTTAAGGTAAATTTAAAAGTGAAATGACTCGAATTAATAACATTCGCAGGTAACTTATGTTGGCTTTTCGATTGACATTCATAAGACTTCTTTTAAGACAAAACAAACATTTATTAGAACTTTAAAACACAACTATTACACTTCGTAACTGCGTACATCGTAACTTCGTTCAACCGTCCTCGTACACATACTCATCTTGTCTCTAAATTTTTTAAATCAAATTCAAAGTAGCTCAACATCAGACTGTTGCCACTTATCTGGTATCATACACTGTTATAGCATTAAATAAGTTGAACTCGTGCTTTTGTCAGGCATAAATATTAAACATGCTTACATTTAGGAATTGTTGACTCTATTTTGTTACAGGAATTGATGGGGAGGGGGACAAAATTTAGACTCAGGGAAAAATTGAGTTTCAGAAAGACTTTGCTTTCTATTTGCAAAGATTTAGATTTGTTTATTTCCAAGGTTGCAAGAAGATACCATTGGTCAATTGAAGGATTTAGAGAATGGAGACATAAGATCCTAGAGGAAAATAGGAACAGATTTTATTTTGATAAAAAATAACAGTAAAAATAGAGGTATTTTTGTTAATAAATTGATTTTGAAAGATATTAAAACTTTAAAAGATAAATGTATTAATTACAACTGTAGACAAAGCAGCCAATAATTTTTGTTTTTTATGTAAATTTTACTATAAGGAACTTTTGACTAATGAATATAAATCCAATGCAACTTTTAGCCTAGTAGACTTCAGTAAAAGTGAATTAGATAAAAGAATGTTTACTTTTGCTGAAAAACTCAAAATTGAAACCTGTTCTTTAAACTTTCCTTATCTTTTTACAAATGTTAAATTTCACAAAATTCTTACTGGCTTTAGGTTTGTTACATGTGGAACAGGATGTTATAATTATTTTATCGTTAAACATTTCTTCAAATTATTAAATATTATTTCAGATGGAATTAAGAAAGAAGATAACTTCATTATTTGCAATAACATTTAGGACCTCCTGAATAATAACAAAATTTGCAATTTAAATACCTTTGACTTCGAAAATCTTTACACTAATCTGCCACATGATAAATTAATGGAAGTTTGCTTTTTTATGTACAATGAGTTTCTTAGCGACTCTATTATTAAGAAAACTGACTGGTTCGAAATTTGTAATTTCAGCATTAAAGAAAACGGTACATCTAATGGTATTAATGGTATTCAATATTATAAACAGATTTCAGGCATTCCGATGGGTGTTACATTCTCCAGTTCAATTGCCAATGTCTTCTTGCACTTTTTTGAGGACAAAATTATTAGAAATAATCCAATTTACGGTTGCAGATTTATAGATGATCTGCTTAATGTAAATTCTAACAACTTAGATTTCATTATTAATTGCTACCCAAAAGAACTTCAACTTAATGAAACGACCTCTCATCATAATAAAGGTACCTTTTTAGATATTAAAATAGAAATTTCTAACGAAAACACTTTGATTGGTCTTTTAGATAAAAGAGCTGAATTTAATTTCAAGTGTAAAAATGTTTGTGATTATCATTCCAATATAGATTCTTGTGTTTTCAGAAACTTAATTTTTAGTCAAGCTAACAGAATTTAAAAAATATGCATTAATAGAAATGATTTTCTAATGGCTTCCAATATTTTTTTAACGAATCTCAATGATAACCATTTCCCTTTTAATATTCAAAGCATTACAGATCTTATCCTTGAAAGCAGTCTGGAATATAAAATATAAAAAATAACACCTTTCACTTTTCATTGAGGCATAGTAGGGAACTAAGGGCTTTTTTTATTAATTTGTCTAAATGATTTGATTCCCTACTCTTCCTGTTTCTCCTCTTGTTTTTGCTTTTATTTTTCCTTTTCGAATACAGATGGTGCCATGATTCTAGTCTTTCCTTACAAAGGAAAAAAAGGGAATTACTTATTTAGGCGGGAAGTTCGCGTTGGTTTGTAATAAAAGTAAGGACATTTTATCTCTCTTCTAAGCATGGGGTAAGTTTATTTCTATGAAGGTTGTTATTCAGCCCGATGGCTAATATTTTTATTTCAATCTTATTAGCGTTTTTGTGTTTGCGTTTGATTTTACTTTTTCGTTTAAAATAATGCTTATTAGATGGTACTGATCTCCTTTGTCTTTTGTTGGGAAATTTCGGGCTAAGAGAAGCTATTTTTGGCGTAATGCAAGCTTCTTACAGAAAAATTTCCAAAATATTTTGAATCCATTTCGAATTTAGTCCTTAGCCCTTGACAAAGTGGATTAGAATGGATTCCTTGTTTGTTTAATTCGATTCTCTCAGAGAATTTTTCTTAGTTTTTTGCTTTCTTTGAGTGATTTTGATTTAAATTTTATTGTTTAAATTTTGTTGTTTCTGTTTAAAGTTTAAGTTAAAATGTTTTTAAATTTGCTTATTCTACTTTTTCTAGTTGATTGTTTTTAACATTTGCAGAACTTACTTTTGATTTTACATTTTATTCAATTTTTACAATAGTATTAGTTCAACGCAAAAGCAAATGAAACCAGAATTGTTATTATTTCGTTTTAACTTATAACAAGTTAGTTCCTAATGAGGCAATAAATATTCTTAATAGATCAAAGCAAATGATTAGAGCTCTTTATAAGCGCAGGCTACTCAGGATCTGTCGGAAACATCATACAGAATCTAAGGGAATGTCTGAAACGTCACATACATGAGTCGATTCTTCTTTAGTGCAATAAATAATGCTCGCGAATCTCGAAGAGGCAATGCACTCGGTTATCAATCACGCACTCATCCGTGGCGTTTGTCTGATTGTGTCGATACCATTGATTTACCTCAGCAACAATTTAATGTGCCTCATTTTCTTATTAAACGCTTTCCACCAGACATCGCTTCTGTGTCTGTAAAAAAAAGATTTTATTCGAGCAGATGTATAATTTAATTTATTGCATATATATTGTAAATAGCGTTTCACAAACGCTATAATAAGTCCGAATCATAATATAAATATCTTATTTCATAAAATGTTAGGTATAATAAGAATGGATTGACAGTGACTACATTTTTCAAAATGCAGACAATATAAGACATGGAAATAAAGCTTTGCAACTGGTTCGGATATAGTCTGATTTAGACAAATTTATACTTAAATCTGGCAATATATGTACCTACAATCAGGGTCAGTTCATACTTATAGTACGGGAATTACCCTACTGATGTGGGCACCACGAAATGTGGATGAGTGGCTCAGGTTTCATATGAAGGCACTCGCCCGCCTAGGGTTACATGAATGGGGGGCGCAGTCCCCCTCCAGTGATAGTACGTACCTCCTACGGGAGGGGTAGGGCCGTGAGGCTGTGTTGGCCATTAGGACCCAACCTCTGTACTCGTTTCTATTGCAACGACTGTCATTCAGATTTCCCGTATGCCTAGGCAGGTCGGGGTGGCTGTATGCTTATGGTTATGGTATAGTACGGGAAAAGCCACACATAATAGTACAATCCTGGTTAACCAAACTAAAGGGAGGGGGGAGCAGTTTCGGATAACGATTGTTTCGGTTAAGCCACGAACATCTATTACTATTTTGTATCTGATTATAGTAGGTTATTCTGAAATGTTTTGAGAGTAGAACGAATTCAAAACTCTCTTTAAAAGCTGCGTTTATATTCTTTATTAAAGTTAACCCTCCGTCGGGAGCACTATTCACACCTGCGAGTTTAGGCGCAATGCGCCTGACAGGCACAAGTAAACAATCTCGTAATAAATATTCTTAACCACTTAAGTTAATAATTTTCTTTGCTATCTAATAAGATGACCCCTCCTGTTTTGGAAAGGGGCTGCCGTTTTCATTCATCTAAGAAGGCATAGGATACTTAAGATGTTTATGGATCCTACATATTTTTTGAGTCAAATTATAGAGCTAATTAATGATTCAATTTTAGTTTATAAGACTAAAATTTCGATAATTCGATGCACGAGTATTCTCGGGCTGTTAAATTAAGCGGCTAATACTCATTAATTTTAATTTTAGCATTCCAAAATTAATTCCTAACTTTCTTAAAGAGGCTTAAAAGAAAAAAGTGGGGATATCGTTGCAAAAAAGTCTGGCCTTCGGGATTATTTTCGTGCAATACAGTAAGTGTTTTTTTGGATTTGCGGTTTCAGTGGCATTTCGGATAACACTGTTTCGGTTAACACAAGTTCGTTTAACCGGAGTTTTACTGTATATCATTAGGCCCAGATTAAAGAGCATGTAAATTGAAATTTGGGCACTTTCTCTTTCAATCGATGCTTTCAATTCATTGATCAGGGGAATGAGCTGGTTGTGGCAGTACGGGATGTGATGTTTTGACAGGTAATTTGAAGGCAAGAGTAATGTGACCATCCGTCCCGTTTGGAGCGGGACCGTCCCGTATTTAAGTAGACTGTCCCGTTGTCCCCAAGCACAGCCTTAGTACGCTGAAATGTCCCGTGTTCAGAAAGAGAGTAATTGGATGGTGTAGCGACCGGCAGCCAAGTGTGGTATAAGTTGGCTTGTGCTCCAGTTTTAGGAGGCGCCATGGAGGCAAAATACTAAAGCGTTTTAATGTCACCTTTTAAAGCGAAATATGCGAAAAAATAATGCCATGGCCCGGGAAGCATTTATACTTGTTAAACCATCACGAATCGGAACGAAAAACTCAGATTATGTTCCCAGAGTTACTTATCCTCGTTACGGGGCAATCCAGTGACTATTTCTAAAACAAGCGCGAAAAATTACAACAACAAAAAAAATCCAATGGTAGCTTCTTTATCTTCATTTTTACGTGTTCATTTGCGCTCATTTCTTTAATAATTAAAAACTGCGAATAAATTTGAATTTTCTTAATAAACTAAAAATACTTTACAATTTTTATATTTTCGAAGCCAAAAATTTCTATACTCTCACTTAAAAATTAGATGTCTCGTTTTGATGAAAAAGATAAATGGCCATGCTAATTATTACCTAAAAATTAGTAGTTGTCCCGTTTTTAATGTAAAAATAAATGGTCACGTTAGGTAAGAGGGACTTGTCGGCAGGCGCTGTTTTGTAATGACCACGACGACGGAAAGTTTTGAATGCCTATAACCATGAGGTACGCGCATGCGCTGTGCGTATTTGAATTGGTTGAAGCCTGTTTGACTAGTCGGTCACATGATACGCTTCGCTTGTTCTGCGGAAAATGTCATAATTCATTTACATTTGGAAAATATTTAAAAGGTGCCGGAACCTTTTGAACGTAATAGTATATTTTTCTGTTCTTCGTATAAAAGCTGGGGAATATTTCTTAACTTTAATCCTAAATTTACATTAAAAGCCCTTAAGTGACACTCGATGGATGATCGACAAGAGAAGATGCCCTGCGTCCTCTTATAAATACAATTAATATGCGTTTGTGATGTTTTAGCTGACATGAATGAAAACCCTGATTTTGGCAATAAAACTAAATTTAACGCCAATATTTTGGTTTTAAATTTAAGGAAATTCGACTTTTTACGTAGCTTAAGGCATATGGTTTAAGATCATTAATCGTGTAAAAGTTGTCAAAAAATGTTACAAAGTGCATCACAAAGCATAGAATCTTCTATATATTCCTTATTTTCTCTCATCAGAATTATTAAAGAAAGTACAAAACGATAAAAAATCAAAGACTTAGTAAATAATACGATACCTCTCGCAGAAAAATTAGACGTCCCGGTCGAAATGAAAACTGAACCAAAGATAAGAAAGCGGAAAACACGAACAAGGAGAAGAAACCAAAATAAAGAAGAAAAGATCATATTAAAATTATGTTTTATTTTACGATGTTGGATAGAGTTTTAAATTTATTAGAAGCTTCACTTAACCAAATAAAATCTCACCATGAAAATATTAGTGTTTTCTTTTATTTAAATACTATTAATATATTCGAGCCATTAAAAATATAACTCCCAAAATCTTGACAAAATCCTTTCGTTTAAAGGAGAAAAAAAACAAGATATAATAAGCTGATGAAATAAAACTAAGTAATAACTAAATATTTGTTATTAACTTAAATATTTGCTACCTGACTTAGGCTTTAATTACGAACGAATTATTTCTACTTCAATCCTATGATAAAAACACTTCTACTGTAACTAGACTCGCAAGAGTCCCAATATTTCTCGAGCTTCAACTTCGGTACTTTTCCCTTTTTGGTATTATAAAAACTCGCTGCGTCTGCGTAATTTCCTTCTTTTGTAATCCCGTAACGCACTAGGCAAGTCACGCCGTTTAGGCGTAATTCTTGACTCCTGGCCATGGCTTTATTATTTCAACAATCTTTTAAAAATCTTTACCATAAGAGTACTCTACAACTAATTTGATTATGCCTTACTTCTGGAATAAACATTTTTGGCCTTAAACGAGTGCATGTTTTTTGAATTTGGATAAACACGACATCGATGGAAATGTTGTTTCATAAAGTCGACAGGATTAGAACCTGTGTGCGGAAACCACAATGGATTTCGATGACATTTCCAGTGGATATTTAGTTTATGAAGTCTATGATCTAATCTCCAGGTTTTGAACGAGTTCTTCATACATCATATGACATCTCAAAAGATCTACAAAAATGTTTTATGTGATTCTACTATAAGTTCTAATTCCTTTCGTGAGATGCCATCCAGACACATTCAAGTTGCCATCACTCAGTTCTGCTATAAGTATTATGTTTCGTGTAAAATCACATCAATAAAAGAAAGAATAGACAAGAAAAAAGATCATCGCTCGGATCTGCAATATATCCTTCTGTTTCATCGACAGAGAGAAAAAAATGTGAATAATCTTCTTCAACATTTAAAAATAAATTCTCACAGTATTCAAGTAGTAATTTAGGTTTCAACAAGAACGAAAAATTGCTTAAAGTTCTCTTCAATAACGCTGTTTTCTTCAAAAGAAAGAAAATCAATCATCGAAAATAATGCTATGCGTAAATGATCAAAAGAAAAAATGCAGCTGCTAATTGTGTATAAATAATAACAGTTTTCAATTGCAAACATTCAATTTAATTATGTTCTTATAAATTCTATTTTACTTTTGAAAAATTGATTTGGGTTCATTATGTTTTAAAAATATTTGTTGATTTTTCATTTCATATATTGGTTTCTAAACTTTATGATTAATTAAGTATTTATTTATATTTTGTGGTTGATTATCAATTTATTTAAAATTATATTTGAAATAGTTTTGTTTTGAAGGTAATGTGCTAATGTCAGGGTTGATCAAATTTTGAAAATAATCTTGCAGTGTGCATATTAAATTTTGAAATTCATGATATTTGCTGTTGAAAATTAAGGTAGTTCATGCTGACATACAAGATGCTTTAAGAAAGATTATTTAAAAAATTTGGAATATTACTATGCAAAGTTAAATATAATATTTTCTATTTTGATGCTACTAAGAAGTGTGTATTACTAAAAAATGGCCTTTAAATGATTTATGAATTAAAATGGCCTTTAAATGATTTATGAATTAAAATGTTGACAATTTTAAAATTCACTTACATTTTAATTGACTCATAAATTAATTTTATTTAAAATCAGATTTAAATGTGTTGTTGGAGTATGGCAAATAATTTATATTACATGACTTAAAAGAAAAGTAGACAAAAAAATTTAACAATAAAAAGATCAGAAAAGAAAGAAACTCAGAAAAAAATTAATCCACAAGAAAAAAAAATAACACCAATTCTCTCCATTCTGAGGCCTCGGGAAATCAGTTTTTGTACTTTCGACTGCTATAACCGATTGAGTGTAGTTAGGTTGTCAACAAACAAAAGAAAAAATAATTTTTTCAAGAGATTTTGGGGTGTAGATTAGCACAGAATTTGACCATTAAAACTAAAAAAATGCTCATCTCTGTAGGCAATAACATCCCATCGTATCTTTCTTTCTAAATAGAAAATTCTTCACGATATCACTATTAAATTTTAGGCATTTAATTAATTTGCTATACTACTTTCACGACACTTAGGAACATTTAAATTTTCTGAAAAAAAATTGAAACAATTTATATTTTAGGATTATATATCAATGTTTTTGTTTTGTTTACATTTAGAGTTTTTACATGCACCAAGAATCTTCAAGAACTTCATCCAAGAAGTATAAGAATTTACTTTTGCTGTTTTTATGAAGTACATTTGAAATTATTTTTATATCTTTTTGCACATTCATTATTAATATTATTACTTCCTGGCCATGACCATTAGTATAACAAATATAAAATTTTTGAAAAAACTTCAAAAAACTTTCCCAACTTCACAGAGTCGATGGCAACTAAGCCCCTGTTGCCATACGAGTCTTGCGGAGGGAGGGGGAATTGTAATGACTTAGAAATTTTCCCATCTTTAAAATAAGTCCTTATTTTCTCATCTTTAAAGTAAAACCTTTTTAACGACAGTTATTTTTTAATTACGAACAAATTATTTCTAATTCAATCCTATGATAAAAACACTTTTACTGTAACTAGACTCGCAAGAGTCCCAATATTTCTAGAGCATCAACTTCGGTACCTTTCCCTTTTTGGTATTATAAAAACTCGCCGCATCTGCGTAATTTCCTTCTTTTGTAATCCTGTAACGCACTAAGCAAGTCACGCCGTTTAGGCGTAATTCTTGACTCCTGGCCATGGCTTTATTATTTCAATAATCTTTTAAAACTCTTTACCATAAGAGTACTCTACAACTAATTTGATTATGCCTTACTTTTGGAATAAACAGTTTTGGCTTTAAACGACTGCATATTTTTTGAATGTGGATAAACACGACATTGATGGAAATGTTATTTCATATATGTATAACGCTTTTTCCCATGTTATCTTGTGAACACGATAACTGGAGCAATTTTTATTTCATTTTAACCGGCCTCGTGGGATATGATGTAAGAATAGCTAAAATCTCGTTCGAGTTCGTAGATGGGCTATCCAGCTCAAAGGGAGTTGAAATGTTCATTTTCCCATAATTCCTCTACTATTGAAAGTAGAAAGAAAATCCAAATCAGGCGAATTATCGCCTTAACATAACGAACAACTTTTGCATTTAAACTTTTTTGATAGCTACAATTGCTTCGAAGTTATTAGCTTAAAGGTGATTTTCCCTCCCTTCACTTCCTCTCCCCCTATCTTAATGTACATTTCAACCTATACATGTTATCCCTTGTTGGAAAGCTCTCATCATCTTCAGTCCCTTCCATCCACTTTCATTCTTGCACCTTTATTCCTTATGAGAAAAGAGAGCGAAATGTTCTTCTCCTTATTATTATTTGTAGAGATGTATACGTACGAGTATAAAGCTTTTGCCAATTTTAACTTGTGAACACGATAACTAGAGTAATTTTGATTAGGTTTTTACCAGGTTAGGACCAGGTTTACTAAGTTGTTGTATGAACGGTGAAAATCTAGGCGGGTTCGGAGATGGGCTGTCCAGCTCAAAGAGGGTGGAAATTGTGGGTAGTTGAAAATTTCATCTCCCCATAATTCCCTAACGATTGAAAATAGAAAGAAAATTCAAATTAGGCGTATTATTACCTCATCATAATTAAACGACTTTTGCACCGAAACCTTTTTATAACTACAATTGCTTAGAAGTTATGAGCTAAAAAGTGATGTTCAATTCCCCCAGTAATTTATCTTTTCCCCAAAGCTCCGTTACTATTGAAGACAGAAATAAAATTTCAATAAGGAGAATTATCAAATTATCGTAACAAACTACTTTTATATTGAAAGTTTTTTCACAGCAAGAATTACTTAGAAGTTATGAGCTAAAAAGTGATTTTTACACACACACCCCCTCCTACTTAGAGTGCGCTTTAACCCATGCATGTGACACCTTGTTGAAAAGCACCCATCAGCCGCATTCACTTTCACTTTTTATACGGTAAACAAGCTGATATATCCGGCTTTGCTCCGGATTAAAATGCTTTCATGTCTAATATTTTTAATGTAAAAACTACTATTGCATAAAAATTATAATACACAAATTCCTTTTTTGATCTGAAACGTTTTTGATTAAAATAATAATATCAATTGAACCAGACAATTTTTGAAAACAACCGATAACTGATTTCCTCCATAAATTTTTATTTATTATATAGGTACTTCAAATTTTGTTAATAATAACTAAAGTAAAAGAAAGATTTTAATGAATATTTTGGAACAATTAAAGTAAACAATTAATTATTCATTAATTTAAAGCATGAAAATAAATAAAATCAATTGTTGTTCCTGATATAAATTGTTAATCGTCTACTTTTAAAATTTTCTTTTAGGATTCGTCCTGAATTCTGTTAATGTATTCTGGCAACAGTTCATCTTATTGTTCTTGTTCTTCAACAATAAATAATATTGTTATGGATTGTGTATAAAATTAATTTTGAAAAAATATTAAAATGAGAAAAACAAATTGTATGGAAATGAAATGTTTGTCACTGAGAAGCTAATTTTTGAAATTTAATATGGTGTAAAATCAGTTTCGTGAGATAATATTTTCCAAAGATACAGCGGAAAAGCGCCTTTCTTAAATTTTAATTAACTGAAATTTTAACTTACTTTTGGCCTTTAAAAAGTTGAGAGTGACATTTATCTTGTTTTAAATAAAAAGTGTGCAAAGTTTGGCTGAAATCAGTTCAGTGGTTTAGAAGGAGATGTGAAACATATATACATAGCCACAATGACTTTTATTTATTTTAAGATAAAGCCAAACTATTGCTGATAAGTACTATGAGCCATAAAGAAGGTTTTAGTCAAGATTTCGTCACAGTTAACTAAATAATTAATTTTAATTAATTAAATAGTTAATTTTAATATTTAATCTGACAGATTACTTCAATTTGATATTTAATTAAACATGGCAGCACCAAGATTTGTTAAATAAATTTAATATAAAATAGCCAAAAAATATATATATTTAAATAAGAGTTCCCTTTTTCCTTATTGATATTGAAAAATATCTCATTAACTTTAAAATTGTTTTGGGGTTGTCTGCCTAACTATTTGCTTTTAACTGTCGATGGAGATTTAAATTCACTGTTCAAAATGGCTGCAT
This sequence comes from Araneus ventricosus, assembly GCA_013235015.1. NCBI lineage: Eukaryota > Metazoa > Arthropoda > Arachnida > Araneae > Araneidae > Araneus > Araneus ventricosus. The sequence continues at coordinate 137,137 of BGPR01001731.1, forward strand.
TTATATACTAAGCTTTAAACATACGTATTTAATATGTCACTCAAAATGTTTAATAATTTTTATTCTGTTATGTGTTAAGAATATAGTGACTATTATCTCTGTAACCAGGGAGTTCTTTAAATGACCCCATTTTAGTAGTGTTTAAATGTTTCGTCTCATGTGATTTTAGCATATAGCAATTTAACGTTCGCACTATTTTATGGTAACCTAGATTAAATAAATTAATTTTTAAATCTAAAATCTTTCTTCATTCGTGTCACGTGTCAGTTTCCTTTTACTGTTTCAGATAGGTTGGCTTAATGTTATCTAGGGGTATTTGCACTGCAGGGATGTTTATTTCTTTATGACTCCTACCTGTTGAATAATTATGAGTTGGGGTATAAAAAAATTGGAGAAATGTACTGACCAATAAATATAGCATAACCTTCTGAATAGAATGATAAAACCTTGATACAGAATCACGACGTAAATGTTGCAATGTCTGGAAACAATAAAGTAATTGGCTATGTCTGTATTGATCAATATGTAATATTTCATTGCTTTTGTAACTTTAACGTAAAGGAATCTACCTTTGCCTTCCAGCTTGCCGAAAACTATTTTTTTATATATCCTGAAATATTTTGTCCTTAATTGTTTGTCCCTATACGTTATGTCCATTTATGTTTAGTTAAAAGTATTTAAATCACTTAAGCTTCTTTTCTTTAACGTCTACTGTTATCCCTAGCAAGAATTAAATTATGATGCCCGATTGGTTACATATAGTAAATTTATGAAATTTGGACTCTAAGCCTGAGAATTTTATTAACACTACGCAATACAGGGGCAAGTGGAGAAAGACGTTTTCACCAAATCAAAATAAATAAAGATTTATTCGAGAACCAACATGTCACAAGAACTTTTAGTTGGGCTTTCAATAATTTTAACTAAACGAGAAATCCAGAATTAGGATGATGCTAATAATAGCGAATTTTCATCGGCAAAAGTCAGACGCATGTAAAAAAAATTAGGAAATTAGGGAAAGAATTAGTAAAAAAAATTAGGAATTAAATACAATGTGTTGTTCAAAATATTTATGTTACATATTGAGCTATTTTTGCAAAAGAATTATTTTATTTATATTATATTCTTTGACACTATAGTCAACAGTTTTTTCATAAAACTGTTACCATAGTAAAAGTTCTCCTAATTTGTTTATGAATATTGTTGATTTTAATGATATCCTTTAATAGTTTCAATTGAAAGTATCTTTTTGTTGTTCATTGTCATAGGATTTAATTTTGTTGCATTAATTTTGGCGATAATGTTTTGGCAATTGAGATAGGTGGTGATGTCAAGCGACGATTTGTAACATTATTCTTTGTTCTCAAACATATCTTGGATCTATAACATAATTATTCACTCTCAAATGTGTTTGTTGGTTGTGAAACATAACGCTCTTCAGTTGTAAATTTAGGTAAGTATCACCAGCCAGGGTATTCTCAAAGAAGGATACAATTAAATCTTATGCTGACAACCTAATCTACATATTTAATCAGTAGCGGTGATTCGGTGGCAAAAGTGGGGGGGGGGGAGCAGAATATTTATAGACACATAAAAGTACCCGGAAGTATAGGGAGTAGACAACAAAATTTAAAAATTTAATTACAAATTTAGCTAGCTTTCCCGGACACTGTTTTCTTCTATAATTCCTAATTTAGGCAGCTAAAATGAAATAAAAATTTAATTTTTCCGCAAGAAGTGTGTGGGGGGAGACTGCCCCCCCCCCTGAGTCGCCGCCATTGTATTTAATAGTTCATAATTTAACATGTTGATCCACTGCTGAAGGAGGATAATCAGTTAGACTACCTGAAATTAAGAAGAACAATGAACAGTTATTTATGAAAAAGTATAGATTTCATGTAAAAAAACTGTAATCATAAAAAAATTTAAATAATATTGAATAATTATTTAGAATAATGGAACTGCCAAATAGTTGACAAGATTCTACAATTGTATTTGTTAATTTAAATCATGAAATTCTGATTATTTTATTAATTATTAATGTAATTTTTATTCATAATTTTTTGAGACAACCTATATTATTAGCGTTGCGTGGAAACCAATTTTATTGAAATTTTAATCTTTCAAATAATGTTGAAAATTATCGTTTACGGTAATGATTCGACATTTCTTAATTAATTTCTCATCATTAAGAATCGTTATTAATGGATTAAGTTTTAATATTCATAGAAATACTTAGATCCGAATTTAGGGCTGTTGCGATAAACGGGTATACGGATAAACAAGTCGAAATACAGAGAAGTATTAAAATTATTAATAACCAGGGTTTCGGAGTTTTATTACTGAAAAATATTGTGATTGATGTAACTAAAATTAGCGAACATTTCTCTTAGCGCATCAAAATTCAATTATGATAAAAAATAATTAGTTCCAAATAAAGTCATTATTTCAGCAGCTGACTGTGTCTTGTGGTGTGAATGTCATCATATTCACATCAAACGACTTTTTATGGAGGCTTAAAAAACACTTGACATACCAATTCCATAAATTTCCGAAAACCGAATTATTCTTCAAGTAAGAAAATCGCTGGGATCTGTTGCTTTTTTCAAGAGCAACATATCGAACTTGACTCGTAATTGAGTGTCGGTAAAATTCTCCCCCTGCAATCTTCTGCTTTCATTACTAATTTATTTTAATAACACATACAGTAGTACTACCTTTACAATGCTGATAATTTTTTCTAGCAATCGAATTCCAGTGGTCTGAAAAATACGTCAACCAATTTTGGTTCTATTAGCCGTACGTACAGCGCTAACTTTAACACTGGTGATAATTTTCTTCTTTCAGTCGAATTATTTTTTCTTCTTGCAACCAAATTTCGGTGGTCTGAAATATATTTCTTCCAATTTTAGTTCCATTATCCGCAATTGTTTTTCAGTAATCGGATCTCCTTTTTCTAAATTTTATTCACACTGCATGTAGCGAACATGAAAACTTTTAGAAATATATTACACAAAATGCATTTCATTAAGGAAAATACTATTTCCTGAAAACCATGCCTTTCATCGGCATAGCAATTATTGTTTTCTATATGTTGTCTGCCAAAATTTATTAAACGATGGTGATAACGAAAGAGAATGTGTGTCTCTCGCTGTGAAATGAATTATTTAAATAAATTGTAAATGATAGAACAGTAAATAAGATACTCTGAAGAAGTTGTTCAATTTAACTAAAAAATGAAATTCTATTCCCTTTCGAAATACGCTATCTGATCAAAGGTATCCGGACACTGTCGGATTTTCACATTTTTTGAATTTCTTCTGAAAGGCTAAATTGACTGCCCTTGAACTTCGACGATATAAAGAATAGAATCTAATTCACACTCTACTGTGAAGATTCGGGCCTGAGGGCAATTAGGGGGGGTCACTAGAAAGGGATGAAGGCGGAAATTATTTCGTCTCACCCCGTTTCAAAGAAAGCTTGAAACGAGATTAAACTTTCATCAATGGTTATTTTTGATGCGCATAATATTTACACGCATTTTCGTAAACACATCACAAATATCCGGGAAGATATAAAGTTTTTTAAAAAAAAATTCCAAATTTTTCCGCATGTTTTTTGCTTATAACATGCAGAATTTTCTGTTAAATTGTGCGAAACTTAAAGAAAAAGTGACAATATGTTAGAGAGGCATTGTGTATAAATTTGGAATAAAAACTTTGAATATTGGAGAAAATATGAGTAGTTGTAGTAAATAATTTTTTGCTGCTCATGGGCGAGACATAGCGTAATTTTTCATTCGTAACTTCAAAGCCAGATATGTAGTGCAACTTATGTTAAAATTCCAGTCAAATATCATTAAGATTTAGAAAGATATCATCATTGCAGTGAGCAGAATTTTTGCTTCCCTCTCAGAGACACAAAACGATGAGGGGTTTCCACAAATTGATATTTTTTAAACTTGAATTTTCGAATAGTAAACGCCGAACTGCAATTTACATTATGAATTTTATTTATAAGTATGCTTAGGTATTCAGCATTTTCAATCTTTATTAAATTCTATAAATTATTCGAAAATTTAAGTTTAAAAAATCCATTTTTGCAAAACCTTTCATCGTTTTGTTTCGCTCAGAGGCGAGCAAAAATTCTTCTCACTGCAATGCTGATATTTTTCCAAATCTTAATGATATTTGACTGGAATTTTAACATAAGTTGCCCTACATATCTGACTTTGAAGTTATGAAAGAAAAATTGCGTTATATCTCGCACAGTAAAAAAATTATTTACGACAAATACTCATAATTTCTCTAAAATTCAAAGTTTTTATTCCAAATTTTAACACGATGCTTTTCTAACACATTGTCACTTTTTTTTTAAGTTTCATACAATTTAATGGAAAACTCTGCATGTTATAAGCAAAAATCACGCGGAAAAATTTGGGATTTAAAAAAAAAAACCCTTATATCATCCTGGATATTTGTGCTGTGTTTACGAAAATGCATGGAAATATTATGCACATCAAACATAACCGTTGGTGAAAGTTTCATCTCTTTATAAGCTTTCTTTAAAACGGTATGGTCCAAAAGAATTTTCGTCTTCATCAATTTGTGTACGGTTCCCTAATTGCCCTCAGGACCGAATCTTCACTGTAAAATGTGAGTTAGAGCCTATTCTTTACATGGTCGAAGTTCAAGCGCAGTCAGTTTAGCCTTTCAGAAGAAATTCTAAAACATGTGAAAATCCGAAAGTGTCCGGTAGCTTTTGATCAGAAAGTGCAGCTATGGATTGTATCGAGCCTGGTGCAGAGTTTCGACTTCTGACCAGATGGTCGTGGGTTCGATGCTTGATTCCATCAAAGAACACGCGTGCGTAAGGGCCTACTGCGAGTTAAATATGTGATTTTAAAGCTGATTTTTTTTACCATCAACTTTTGAATTTCCGATTCGCTTTTGCAAACTGTTCCTAAGTATGTGTAGTTTGTCTTGCTACATTGAACCTACTGGAATCTGTTGCACAACAAATTAACTCCCTATAAATGAATTCTGAAATTCGTATCGATGCACTATTAGTATTTTTTTTCCGTATTACTCTTCTGAGAAAAAAACAACATTTATATTTTGGACTTTGTTCCTAACGGCATAACGACATTCAGATATCTTTAAGTTCAGTGAGTTAGTTCGTTTTAGTTATCCTCACGAAACTATGCCACAACTTTGCGAAATTAAATTGAAAATGTCAACTCGAGACTGAGTCAAACGTTTTCAGAACGAGTTAACTGTTTCAACACGAGTTACACGATTTCTGATCTTTTTGTAATGAAATTACAGATCATATTTTGAGTACTCTGACAGTGTATTGGATAGCATTTTACGTATAATTTGTGCAAATGTCATTTATTTAATCTTTTATTTATAATAAATCTGTCTTTTCAATCATTAATCAATCTGATGACTTACCTCACACAAGTTCATTTTCTTCAAATCTCTCAACTAGTAAAAGACATCCTGTTGTAGAAAGTTCAACCATAATATTTTAGATCAGAACTTTCAAATCATTTATCTGGGAATGCTATTTTATTTACTTGAAAAAGCATTTCGTATGAAACTTTCTTTTGTATCTTACAAGAAATAATATACAGGGGAATTCAAAAGTTCTTAGACAAATTTCAAGAGTAGGTCAGACATACACAGAAGAGTCATTTTTGAGTACGACCGCTAGAAGAGTTGCTGTGACAGTGCAGGAAAGAAAACAACAGGAGATCAAATAACGAAGGACATAATGCTACTGTTAATACAGTAAAACCCCGGTTAATCGAATTTGGATTAACCCAAATAGGGGTTATCCGAAATGCCACTGAAATCTCTAATCCAAACCAGAGGGAGTGGTCTCCCCTAAACTTTCTCGTATACTTCCTCAAAAAGGTGCTGTTTCCCTTCCCCTGCGTGGATAAAAAAATTAGAACCTACTGTAATAAAATGACTATCAGAAGGTTTTTCATTGTAGATTACAGTGATTGTAAAATATTTACGTAAAGAATCAAATTCAAAGAGATGCGTACCGATTAAAACGCCGCTCTTGCCGGCTCAAGGACAGTGACGTAATCCTTCCGCGTGCACAGAGATCGCTACCAGTACGCATGCATATGGAGAATCGGATTAGAAAAATTAATTATGCAATTTGAACGCCTTTTTTTAACAGATTGAAACGAAATTTGGGAACAGATATATAATTAATATTAGAAGCCGTAATACCAATTTTTATTTATCTAAGCTAAAGGGCTTATGAGATATAATTTTTACAAGTATGCGATTATACAGTCCGACAGACCCTCAACCCTTCGACGGATTTGGTCCAAAATTTGATACGGTTCTACATTCATGATGATAAAACTGTGTACCAAATTTTATCCATCTAGCTATTTGAGTTTTTGAGTCCGCGGTCATGTGATCATCATACAAAGAGAAAGTATTGTAATCGTCAAAAAATTCGAACTCGAGATTTTGACGAATCTCCACGCTTTAGACCTCCCTGAGTCCGAAAAACACAATTTTGGAATTATGTCTGTCTGTGAACACGATAACTCGAAAACTATTAGAGCTACGGGGATGAAATTTGGTATGTGATCTTTATACATAATTTGTAGGTTTCTATCACGAGAAGTCTGTCTGTATGTCAATGTTAATGTGAACGCGATAACTCACAAACTTAAATAGCTAGGTGGATAAAATTTGTTACACATTTTTATCATCAAGATTGTAGGTTTGTCTCAAATTTTGGACCGAATCCATCAAAGGGTTGACTGTCTGTCGGCCTGTATAATCGCATACTTCTAAGCATTATCTCGTAATCCCTACGGCTTTGATAAATAAAAATTGGTATGAGGCCTACTAACAATAATTGTAGATCCCTGCCCAATTTTCGTTTCAATCGGTCGAAAAGAAGATGTTCAAAACTCCAATTTGTCTTTTCTCATCACATAATGACGCGAGGCCGTTGTTGCGTCATTGCGCGATTCACTTGCGCCAATCCTTTCCGCTTCTACCCACGCCTTTCGCCTACAAGCTTCCGATTCCCAAGCATTTTTTCTCCACTGCGGTTAGGGATGATTGTTCGTTTTGCTACCTTTTAGCTTATTTTTTCTCCACATTGTTAGAAGTATACGAGAAAGTTTAGGGGAGACCACTCTCGCTGGTTTGCAACGATATCCCCCCTTTGTTTTTTAAGCCTCCCCAAGAAGGTCTGTGATAAATTTTAAAATGCCAAAATTAAAATTACTGGGTATTAACAATATTAACTACTATGTTGTTTACCTTCTCCCGAACTCGCCGGTGCGAATATTACGCCCGACAGAGGGTTAACTTTAATAAAGAACATAAGTGGAGCCTATAAAGAGAGTTTTGAATTCCTTTACACTCAAACCATTTCAGAATTACATACTGTAACTAGATGCAAAATATTAGTAGAACCGAAACAATCGTTATCCGAAACGGATTAGTCGGGTTGTACTATACTTGTCGGGATGTATATCTCTGAATCCCTTCTTCCCAGGGCCATCTTATCCATTGGGCTAATTGGGCTGTAGCCCAGGGGCGTGAATGATCCAAAGGCGGCTAAAAATTTACAATACTGATTTTATTTCAATTTTTAACGAAAAAACGCATTTAAATAAAAACTTCTACTATGTTAAAAGTAAAGATAAGATGAGGGGTAGTAACTAGACAGTCATCGATTTTGTAATGTTAAAAAAATGAGATGAAGAGTTGTAACTAGACAATCATCGATTTTGTAATGTTAAAAAAATGAGATGAAGAGTTGTAACTAGACAATCATCGATTTTGTAATGTTAAAAACTCGCATATCATTCCAAAAAAAATATTCATACTACGACAATTAAGAAAATCCTAAATTACTGTGTAATAGGAGTTGTCTAGCAATACGAAGCCTGCTTTGTAAAATCCTGTTTTGCCCAAACTACACAGTTGGAGTGACCACCCCAAATCTTTCTCGCATACGAATAACACGAGTAGGGGAAAAAAATACACCGCGCGCCGGAAAACGTGCTGTATTCCCTAAGGTGGGGAAAACGCTCGCTCCAGCGTACGCAGCCTTTTTTTTGCGTAAAACGGAGAAAAAACCGAATAGGTAATTTCAACGCCGTTTTGTTAACCGATTTAAACAAAAATTGGAGACAAATCTACAATTAGGGTTTCAAGACTATATACGAAATTTCATTTATCTAAGTAATTTTTTAAGAGGTTATGGTGTTCAAAAGTATGAGATTATACAGACCGACAAACGGTCAACCCTTCGACGGATTTGGTCCAAACTTTTATACGGACCTACATTTCTGATGAAAAAACTGTGTACCAAATTTTATCCATCTAGCTATTTGAGTTTTTGATTTATAACGTTCACATGAACGCGGACAGACAGACTTCCCGTTGACGGATTTTGTCCAAACTTTGATAGAAACTTACAAATTATGTTTAAAGATCACATACCAGATTTCATCCCTCTATCTCTAACAGTTTTCGAGTTATCGTGTTCAAAGACAGATATAATTCCAAAATTGTGTTTTTCCGACTCAAGGAGGTCTACAAAGTGGATATTCGTCAAAATCTCGAGTTCGAATTTTTTGACATTACAATACTTTCTCTTTGTATACTTCGTATACGAGAAAGTAAAAAACGCTGATTTGAAATATTGTAAAGAGAACAGGTATTTTATTTTATTTATTTTGCTCCTCAATTATTGTACTATTGATTATTTTCGTTGGGCTACAGTCTCTCAAATTCCTAGTCGCGGTTCTGATAGGGCGCCAAATTTCTCTATCCCAGGGCGCCACAATTAGTTAAGACGGCCCTGCTTCTTCAAAGAGTATCTGGCAGGTTCTCCTATCCAGCAGTATTGGGGCTTGAAACACAATCCCAATCGAAAGGTTGATGCCGAGGTGGTGTTGTGCACCTGTGTTCTTACTTGCAGATTTTCAGATTCCCACATGTGGGTATAAACATTCACCAAATCTCCCTTTGAAAATTTAACTTCCTCCGTGAAAAAAAATATATGAGGAGATTCGAGCCTCTAGCCCGAAATATCGAGTCATGATAATATTTTAGGCTTGATTCGTCTATCTTTATATTATATTTTAAAATTTACTCTTAATTAATTTTTATATCATCGTAACAAGCGGGTGTTTAGTTGCAGTAACTAAAATAATGAAAAGTATTTTTTAAAAATATGATTAAAATATTTTTAAAAATTTATTAAAATTAGGCAAAAAAAATTGAACGAAAATAATGTTTGTATCACTGAAATGCTAATATTCTGAATTTTAAAGTGATGTAAAATTAATATGCTCTAAAGTTATTGAGGGAAAACGCCGAAATTTCATTTAATTTTTAATTAAAAATCTAATACAAATTTTGAAAATCCTTCCCTCAGTGAGCACTTGATATCCAAGAAGAAACCTTGATGTTGACCATTACTTGACTTCATGCATGTACACCAAGGACTATCATTTACTACTACCGACAGGTGCTGCTCGGACTCACTGGACTAGAAAACTTTGTAAAAACTATTTATTTTTAAATAGGTTGAAGTCAATTTTTGAAATTTCCAGGAAAATTTGTGATGACTTGCAGCGTTTGTGATCTGAATTTTAGGGTAAATTACCCTGTCTGTTTTTTTAACAACTATAATAACAGGGATGGTTTGTACAGCAAAATTAATTTAACCTGGATTAAGCTTGTCCAAAGCCAAGCTGCTATATTAATTGTTGAAAACTCCATATATGGATTGCCTTTTTTCAATATTTTTAATAACAAGTCTTTTACATGTTGACATAAATGTTTAAATTTAATTTTTGTTCATGGTATCTATAATATATTCAATTCTTTAGATTTTGTTTTAGATTTGGTTGTATTGTTTAAATTATGAATTTTTAGTATAGGATTGGCTTCATGATATGTCTTGATTACTTTGTTTATGTAAGATCATATATAACAAGTTATATTTACATTTATATATACATATATATTGTTATGTAAGTAATCCCTCGATTGAGTTTCTATTTCTTCTCATTATTATTATCCTTTTTTGTTTCTTGTGTTTTACAACGTTGGTTTTGTTTTGTAGTACCGTTCGTGCTTTTGTGTTGTATGTGTCTGTCTGTGTTTCTGTGTGTTTTTGTTTGTATTTGTGTTTTTTGCACGTAGCTCTGTAGTCCATACCCTCCAAATATTGTAACTTTTTTCTTTCATGACTGGTCTGGCTCCTCCCCGTCAATCCTTGCTGACTCTAAAACCTTTGGGTGAGTCGGTCGGCGTGGGTTATGTATGTAAGAAGTAACCTTGTGCCAAATTTGGTAGCTCTTCGTACAAGGATCTGTCCTTCAGAGCACTTTGAACGTTTTTGAATCATCCATGTCGCAATTTACAGATAGTATACCTAATATGACCATACGTCCCGTTTTTTGGTAACCTGTCCCGTTGCCCCCAAGCACAGCTTCGGGACGCCCAAATATTCCGTTTTCAGAAAGAGAGCAACCCACGATAAGAATTTCAAACATGAAGGCGCCAAAAATAAAAATGTGACGGTAAGTCTAGCAACCCGGTGATGATGGAGCATGCGCTGTACGTGTCATACATATGTGAGTTGGTCAGAAGCCTCCTATCTCGCTCTAAGTTCTAACTTCATTACACCGCATGAAGTGACAAGATGAAACACTGGGAATATTTAAACTCAAATCATTGGGTGGAACTGTTCAAACACTTTCACGCCAATAATTTAAATCATACGAACTTTCGTGTAATTATTCAGTATATTCTCTGCCTGCCCGTCTCTAACGCACCCGTAGAAAGGGCCTTTTTTCTTATAAATATGTTATGGTCGAGCTAGAAAACCAGTTACAAGTCGCAGTTTATATGGTAACGTGAATAACCAAAGTAAATTTTAAGAATTCCTGCCAAAGAATTTCGTTCTTTTTTTAAATCAGCATCAAATATATTGAAGCAAAAATGTGTTCTTCAAAAAAATGCATGATCACGTGAATTATTTATTTTCACGTGTTTATTCCGGTTCTTTTCATTAATAAACAAATGAAGAAATAGATGTTTTCTAAAATTCGCACATTACCTAAAATTTTTTTAAAAAAAATGTCCCGTTTTGAGGGTAAAAATAAATTATGACTTTAAGTGTACCAGCTATAAACATTATCAGGTTAAAACCCAGGCCGGAAGAAAATCTGCCTCCGATACAACCTGTTAGTTTCACTGCCACATCGACACTTCTGGCGAACGTACGTAGCGTTTGCAATCACAAGTTCCTGTTTAATGAATCTTCTGTGTATGTCTGACCTACTCTTAAAGTTTGTCTAAGGACTTTTGACTCACACTATATTTCGGAGATGTTTACATTTCTTTCTTTTTCTTGTTATTTTTTCCAATTTTGGGGCCGCGGCGGCCTAGTGGTAAGGTGGGCTTTGGGGCTGGAGGGCTCCAGGCCCGAAACCCGATTAAGCTGATATGGGACCTGCTTCACGTTAAATCATACGCAATGGCCAAATCTAAAAATGTGTGTCGCAAGCTTAATTTTCAGAAGCAATTGTTATAAAATTTCATCTTATTATTCCGACTGCAGCAAAGCAGGACCAAGGATAAATTTTCATTAATTCCATTAAAAAATTTAAAATAACCTAATGGATGATTAATTATACTTCACTTGCTCTTTTGCGATTGCCTGATAGGTAAAATTTTCTTTTTCACTTCTTATATACTTCTTCTTTACTTCTTCCGACTACTCGTGATACTGGAACACATTCTTGAAGCCTTTGCGTTAATTCTTTAGATGAAATTCAAAATGTCTCCATATTAGACTTCTCCCTGAAGTCAGAAAACATTTTTTGGCCTTTTTAGGCTATAAAAACCATTGTCGATATTCATTGGATAAACGACAGCAGCAAAAGCTGTTTCATATTTTTTGGCAATGATTACTCATTAAAAAAAGAAAAATTTATTTATGTTCGGTATTCAGATCAATTGTCAAGTAATCTAGAGAAGTATACGTGATATCTACTCCGCTGATGGGTTGAAATTTGTGGATGTATGGCTATTGTAAGTAGTGTCATACCCAGTGGCGGCTCGTGAGCTCAGAAACGAGGAGGGCCGCAAGACAATATTTACCAAGAGAATACATTTTTAAAAAGCTACTTTATCTTTCAGTAGACCAAATTTTTTAATTCCGAAGCCAGATATGAAATTTCCTGCTTTTCAAACAAATTAAATAACCAGCACATGACATTTACTACTAGTCTTACTAACAGAAAGTTAAGTGAATGTTGATTTTTCCAAGTCTGCTGACGGAAAAAAAAATCAGAGCTCTACATACACACTTCCCTCCTCGCCCACTTCACTCGATAACAAAACTGAATATCTTCTTCAAAGAAATCTAGCCTATGAAGAGAAAGCAAAATAATCGAATCAGATGTGTTTTGTCGACGCAACACAAACCGGAAACCAAACCCATATGAGATTCAACTTGTGTGAGAGCGAGGAAAAAAGAAAAATATATTAAAAAGAACTTTTTTTTTTCGTTCAGTTGGCTCCGTGCCAGCCAGAGCTGTGTTGCCTTGCAGCCCATAGCGCGTTTAAGGTAAAGGCAGGAAGGGTTGTTTTTTTTCTCTCCGGATTTTCTGCGCAATGCACGGATTTCGGGGGGGGGGAAGAATACTTTGCAGCTCAGACCCTGCTTCTCTCTTCGTTTGGATTCTTTTATGCCTTTTTTCAATTTATTATTTCTTTTTTTTTTGCATTTTCGTAAATCATTGAACTCTGAGAGCGGAAAAGAAAGCAAATAAGATTAGAAACGAAAAATACAAGTTAAAAAAATAATTTCAGGGGATACTGCAGCCTAATGGACGAGCCGCCACTGGTCATACCTCTTTTTAATTCAGTGAAGGAGCGTTAAGGGCAGGGATGGAATTGCAATTCTTAATTTTCTGTCTTGGTTTTAAGAACACGGTAGTGTTCATCTTTTATGAGATTTTCAATTCTTGGGTTGAGTGGCAACGGAGTTGATACTGTGATAAAGACTACTTTTATTGAATAGGTGTATATTGATTTAACTATGATGAATGCAGTGGCGTAACTAGGGTAAGTGGTGTCCGGGTCGTAATAAAAATGTTTTCGTTCCTCCCTCCGATATCATCATTGGCTTAGTTTGTGTAAACGACACCCGAAGGATGATATTTTTTCGACCCCCTTACCGTATTTGACTTTAAAAAAATCGACGGGAGGCTGCCTCTGCGAAACGGCCGCTGGGATTGAGGGGCTTAGACTTACTTACCTTACTCAAATGTGACTTTCTGTGACTAAAGTAGCTGTATGTGACTATTAACTCTATAGTCTATAGTGACTATTAGTCTAGTGTGACCATGTGACACTATCTATGTAAAATTCTTCGTGATTTTCACCAACTATGCAACTCGACTGTTATTAAACGGTAATTACAAATTCTAAAACTACCTTTGCAAACTTAAATGTCAACATTTCCCTGTTAAATGAAATTGAAACCAACTCTCTATGTAATTTGGTTGGGGAGCTATAAGCGTTTAATTTTAGCACAAAATTCGACTTAATTCAACAATTCTTGAGTAATATTTCTCGCGATCGATGAATGAATTACCTTAGTCTGCGTGCGCGCGCATCGGTCGTTGTGACGTCATCAAAATTCTTCGTGATTTTCACCAACTTTGCAGCTCGACTATGACTAAACCGTTATTACAAATTCTAAAATTATTTTTTCAATCTTCATTGCCAACCTTTCTCTGTTAAATGAAACTAAAACCAACTCTCTATGTTATTTGGTTGCGGAGCTATAAGCGTTTAAAAATACCACGAAAAGCGTCATAATTTTTTCCTTTCCCGACATTAGACCACTATGGAGAGACGTAAGTCTACGTCAAAAGTCTCATAAACCCATTAACGTTTTGTCACCATGACCAGCAGCGCCCGGAGCGTGGTATTATTTTCTGGCCACCCCCTGATATTTTGCTTTAAAAAATGGCATAAATGCAGTGACGCTTTGACTCCATATGGCCCCTAAAACTGACGCCCGGCCCTTGTCCCCCTGCTGTCACGCCACTTTATGCATGAAAAAATTTCTTCGCTTAAAAACAACAAAGCCATTAAAATCTTATCTATATTCTTTATTAATTTAACTTCCTCTAGAAAAAATCCTGAAAGCGTTATAATCTTTAAAAGTGATGGAAGGAAGCTTTTTCGCTTTCATGTGAGCTATGCCTAAAAGTTTTCAGGGTTAATGATGGAGAAAGTCAAACTGATTTTATTGTATAATTTCTTGCTTGCCTAGAGAAACCTTCGAAAATATAAAAGCAAATCCTTTACTCATTTTTGATTTAGGTTGTCTACAGATTTTCGAGATTAATAATTACATGTATATTAAGTTTTATGCTTATTTAATGCGACTATTACAATTTTTTACGTTATTAATGTTTTGTGTTTTATCTAAATATCTTTCCTTTTTCATTGCTCTGTGGTTATGAAACGTGGATCGACAAAGAGTAATTTGAATGTACAATTTTATTGTAAATCTGTAGGTTTATAATTTTCTTGTTAAGATATCGTCATTTCTATAATAAGTCTAAAGCCCTTTTCTTAACAACTAAGAAATTCTAAAGCCCTTTTCTTCTTGATTGTAAAATTGCCGATGATCATGTGTTTGGTAATAGTCCAGTCGAATTGTACTAAAACATGGAAAAATACATAACGGCAATTTTATTGCTTTACGTTGTTGGGTCGGCCACACAAAACATGGCATTATATTTTGTACCCCGAGATCGAACCGATGATCATGTGTTTGGTAATAGTCCAGTCGAATTGTACTAAAACATGGAAAAATACATAACAGCAATTTTATTGCTTTACGTTGTTGGAGTCACCACACAAAACATGGCGTATATTTTGGCTTGAGATCGAACCGATGATCATGTGTTTGGTAATAAGTCCAGTCGGAATTGCTTATCTAAAACTGCGAAAATACATACCGAAGCAATTTTATTGTTTTACGTTGTAGTCAGTCACACAAAACATGGCATGAAGTATTTTTGACTACCCTGAGGATCGAACCGATGATCATGTGTTTGCATGTCAGTCGAGATTGTACTAAAACATAGAAAAAAATGAACGGCAATTTTATTGCTTTATCTAGTTGAGGTCAGCACACACAAAACATGGTGATTATATTTTGTACCGAGATCAGACCGATGATCATGTGTTTGTAATAGTCCGAGCTCGAATTGTACTAAAACATGGAAAAATACATAACGGACAATTTTATTCCATACCATGTTGATTAGGTCGCCACAACAAAACATGGCATTATATTTGTACCCGAAGAATCGAACCGATTGATCATGTGTTTGGTAGTCAGTCGACAGTGCTTAAAACATGAAAAAATACATACAGCTAATTTTGCCTGCTTTACGTTGTTGGTCAGCCACCAAACTGTACATTATATTTTTGTACCCCGAGATCAAGACGATGATCATGTGTTGAATAGTCCAGTCGAATTGTGTACTAAAACATGGAAAATACATAACGGCACGATTTGTATTGCTTTACGTTAGTGGGTCGGCCAGTCGTGAAACACTGGCATTATATTTTTGTACCCCGAGATCGAACCGATGATCATGTGTTTGGTAATAGTCAGTCGAATTGTAATAAACATGGAAATACATAACGATTTATTGCTTTTGAGCTGTTGTTAGGTCGCCACAAACTATGGCATTATATTTTGTACCCCGAAAGGATCGAACCGATGATCATGTGTTTGTAATAGTCCAGTCAGATTGTACTAAAACATGGAAAAATACATAACAGCAACTTATTGTGCTTTGTTGATTAAGGTCGCATACAAAACTGGCATTATATTTGTACCTCCAGATCGAACTCGATGATCATGTGTTTGGTAATAGTCCAGTCGAATTGTACTAAAACATGGAATAATAACGGCAATTTTATTGTTTTTACGTTGTGGTCGGCTATCACAAAACATGGCATTATATTTTGTCCCGAGATCGAAACCGATGATCGTTTATGTACTAGTCAGTCAATTGTACTGAAACATGGAAAAATACATAACAGCAATTTTATTGCTTATCGTTGTTAAGGTCGGTCACACAAAACATGGCATTATATTTTGTACCTTGAGATCAGAACCGATTGATCATAGTGTTTGGTAATAGTCCAGTCGAATTGTAACTAAAAACTGTAAGAATACATAACGGAGCAACCATTTGTGTTTACGTTATGGGTCGAGCCATACACAAAACAGTGAGTATTTGTACCTCGAGATCGAACTGATGATCATGTGTTTGGTAATGTCCAGTCAATTTTACTAAAACATGGGAAAATACATAACGGCATTTTTGCTTTACGTTGTTAAGGTCGGCCACATAAACATGGCATTATATTTTGTACCCTCGAGATCGAACTGCAGTGATCCATGTCGTTGTAATATCCAGCGTAATTCGTACTAAAACATGGAAAATAATAACGGCAATTTATTGCTTTACGTTGATTGGGTCGGCGTCACACAAAACATGGCATTATATTTTGTACCCGAGATCGAACCGATGATCATGTGTTTTGCTAGTCCAGTCGAATTGTACTACGCTGGAAAATACATACCGACAATTTCTTATTGCTTTACCAGTTTATTGGGTCAGCCACACAAAACATGCGCATTATATTTTTGTACCCAGAGATCGAACCGATAGATCAGTGATGTGGTAATAGTCCAGTCGAATTGACCATAAACATGGAAATAATAAAACAGCAATTTTATTTTTACGTTTTGGGTCGCCACACAAAACATGGCAAATATTTTGTACCCCGAGATCGAACCGGATAAGGGGGGAGGGGGAGAGAAATTCGAACGATTGGTTTTTTGCTTTTAAATAAAAGGCTATTGATCTGAGAGGAAAATTTTTAAATAAAAAGTTACACCTAGTAAAACGATCTATAAAACGAGTCGTCGAACGTTAAGATAGTTTAATTAGGGCAGGAGTAAATTTTAAAAATCGTAAATTTTAGAAAAGTATTTTTAATTTTTTTTACAAATAAAGTGAAATTTTTGAAA
>BGPR01001731.1:159293-194942 GCA_013235015.1 Araneus ventricosus
ATTTCTGGGAAACGCGCCATGTAGGCCAAGTGCAGTGATGTGCAACACGGAGCTGCTTTTTCCAGGCAAACCATTTCCGCATTACGTCACCGGTTTTAATATTTAACCAGTATTGGTTCTCTTCTTCTTTCCAGTGTACGTTGTTTGGCGAGTTTGTAAAAGAAAGATCTGGGTCGGTAGGGATCGATGAATGGAAGCAGTGGCAGTGATTGGGTGGAAAAAGGGAAGGAAAAAATTTATAGACATCTGAAAGCACCCGGGAGTTTAGGGGGTTAGACAGCAAAATTTAAAAATTTAATTACAAAATTAGCTAGCTTTCCCGGACTCTTTGCTTTTTTTGTAATTGTTAGCTAAAATGAAATAAAATTTAATTTTCCCTGCCAAAAGTAGGGAACGACCACCCCCCTACCCTCCAGTAGCCTGCCAGATAATGCTCTTCCCAGCAGCAGCCAGTGGTGGGTGGGTGTGATCGAAGCACACGGTCACGATAGACCACAATCTGCGACCGTAACAATTTAGGGACTTAAAAATTACCTAACAAAGTGCTTTTACCTGATATGTAAAGAAACTAGTATTACCGCGCGAGACTGAAATAGAAGTATCATTAGTTAGTGAACAAGTGGAATAATTTAACAAAAGATATCAAAAAATTAAAAAATTAAACTTTGCATTAGACAGAATGGCGCTAAAATGCTGCAACTTCCAATAAAATACAAAAGAAAGATATTTGAATACAAAAAAGTAAAATGCAGAAGAAACAGAAGAAGTAAACAATAGTGATAGCAATACACCTTTTGCGCGCCAAAGCGGCAGCATCCGGTAATTGCATCGACAATATTATCCGTAATTAACTAACGAATTACAATAGAATCAAACAATGAAAATCATGCTGTAATAAGAATTAAAACGCATTAAAAGAAAATAATTAGAACGGAAGAACCTCTTCTGTTTCTTCTGTATTTTACTTTTTTATTATTCAAATATTAGTTAGTGAAAATTCATAAGCATCGCACACATACACTCATTCATTTTCCGTTTGCTCACTTCATTCACTCAACCACTCATACCAAAATTGGGAAAAAAGAGAAGCATATTTGGTAGTAACAGAGAATATATGTTTACTAGACCTGTTTGTTGTCTGGCTGTCGTGCATACGTATAAAGTCACGCCTTAGTGGCGGGAAGAGTCTGGTGAGATGAAACTTGCGCCTACATCTTTTCCCTTTTAGGTTCCTTCCCCCAGGTGTTCCCAAATATGTCCTGAAAAGGACAGGTACGACCTTGTGGGGTTGGTTCTTGTCCTGATGCACCTGCTAGAACTCTGAACTCTGGGAATTGTTTAGTTTGGGATTGCTTACCAGGGCCGGATTATCAAATAGGTAGAGTAGGTGACCCGCGACTTTGAAGAGCCAAGAGAATATTTTGCGGTATTTTCAAGATAATTTAATTTTGGGATTTCATTTGATTTGTAAGGGCAATGTACTCGAACGCATGTAAATTAAAATCAAGTGATGTTTGAACTTCAGAACATCATCCTTAAGATTTTTCAAATTCTCTTGCAGATCAGAGTGGACCAACTTTTTTGTTAAGGTCGGCTGACTGACACCCAAGTCAACAACCCTAGCAAGCTTGATATTAGAGTACTTAGATTGTGTTCAAAGAGTTTTGTAATTCTTTTATCATTTTGTTTGATATTGCCTTAAAATATTTTTTATATGCTAAATACTAAAACCAACTCTCTTGAAGATGACCCGAAATTATATGTTTTGTTGTTTCAGTTTGTCGTTATATATGTTAATTAAGAACTGCTTATACAGAGATTAAATTAAAATCAATAAAAAAGTATCTCATTTTGGAAACTGGAGAATTAAAAGGGGGCCCCCGCATTGCCTAAGTGTCCCTTCAGGGTTTAATGCGGCTCTGGTTCTGCCGCATAACGAGAAAAAAAAATTCATATTAGTATTCATACAGCGGGATATAAAGTTCTGTATTACTCGTGAGATTAAGTAACATTTTCACATAGCATTTTAACATAACATTTTCACATAGTTTTTTTATTAACTGGGTCCGATCCTATTGTTTTCAGCTTCAATTGATTTGTTTTTCTTGTTTTTGTTAACTTTCAATGCTTCCACATTCGAATTCCGCTTAGAGACATGCTTGAACTTGTATAGACCTGGAGTCCGGTATACCGGACGTCAACTTTAAACTGCTTTTATTTATTCAATAATTTATGAAATTACATGCTGATATTTTTATTTGACTCTCGATTTTCGTTATTATTATAATCTTTACAAGAATTTTTCGTTTCGGGGATGGAATCATTTTATTTCTTTAGTTTTTCCCAAAGCGTTTCTAGAAAATCTTTGTTCTTCGCAAAGATGAATTAATTCTATAATGAATTCCGACTTTTGAATAATTTTCTGTTCTTAATTCTATTTATTATTTAAAAAGTTTTCATATTAACTAAGAGTTTTTCAAATTAATCCTACTGATTGGTTTTTCTCTTATTTATATAATGGATTGCTATATCGTTTATTTTAATACTGCTGTTTCTGAGATGTTTACAAATATTTCAGGAGTCCTACAAAGCTATAATCTCGAACACTTGCTTTTTATTTGATTTAGTAATAATATTTACTGTATTTAAAAATTTTCTGATTTTTAATTCAGATAATTCAATAAAATTTTTAAAATTTTTCTACAAATTATGAAGGTTTTTTTTCAAAAAAAGGCCTTCATAATTTGTAGCAGTAGTGCATGAATAACATATTACTTCTAAATATTGAGAAGTATAGCATCTTTAGTTGTACTTGTAAATCTCAGTCTTTAATTTATTTTTATCAAATTAGTAATCTTGCTTTATTTCGCTCCGATCTAAGTGTTACTGATATAGTGTTATTCTTGACATAAAATTTGATTTCTCACAACGTATTGAGGGTATAGTTTCAAAAGCGATAAAAAAAACTTGGATTTCTCAAAAATAAAGCTAAAGATTTTCTAATGAGCAATCTTTTTGTCTTTCAGTATTGTCTGCTCAAATCTTGAATATTGTAGTCTTGTGCTCGCGACTCTTAGTAAAATTTGATAGCAAATACAATCGAAATTCGTGCTTTATTTATTTTATAAAAGTAATCAATTTTGTTCTCAGGACATGTCTTAATCTTATATACGTAATAATTTTGACATTTCTCGCTTGAAAAACAACCCGACGAGATCTTTCTTGTGAGCTTTTTTTTATATACACAAACTCATCAATCCTATTAATGATTACGTTGACATACTTAAACATATTCATTTTGCTGTACCAACCAGAACTTCTAGAACCAAACGCCTATTTCAGATTGTCTTTGTTAAAGTTAATTTCATTGATAATTTCTCTTTATGCAAGTTTTTAAAAAGTTTTGACAAATTTCCTGAAGACCTTGTTATTTTTAATATCCTTTAATGTTTTTAAGATTCAGTGTTTTCATCTTTTAAATTCTTAATTCGTCTTTTATTGTCTTTATGGTTAAATGTTTTTAACTTTCATTCTCTTTTGTAATTCATGTCCATTTTTTGGCATGTAACACTGCAATTGGAGTTTCTGTAGTGCGCATTTTCTTTAAATAATAAATAAAAATCTTTTTTATCAATAATCATGTCTTTAGATGTAAACAAGCAAAGGGTGGGTATGGAGCGTTTCCTAACAATATTTCTCTGTTAAAAAAAGCCTTCTTATCTATTAAATTTCCGTTTATCTGTTGTTATGTTTGTTAGACATCATCTTCCAATATAAGCATCACATCTTCCGGATATAAAATCTAAACGATTTCTCAATTTTCCAATATTCTCTTTCTACAAAATAATTCCCTGGAACAAGACTTCGTAGTAAAGGGAAGCGCGTATGCCCATTGGATCTATTCACTGATTGGATACACAGTTTGATATAGATCTACGATTTGGGTGTCAAGACAACATACGAAACTTCCTTTATTTTACTAGTTATGTTTTTGAGTTATCGTGTTAATATACATGCGGATAGACAAACAAACAGACAGTTTACCCAATAACGGATTTTATCTAAAATTAGACAACAGATCTACTAGTTTGATGTAAGGATCATATACTAAAATTTCACCTATTTAGCTTGTTACGTATTTTTTAGTTACGTTGTTCATATATGCACGAATTGACAGATCGACAAATAATCGACCCATTGATGGATCTGGTCAAAAATTAGATGTTGATATTCTATTCTAGTACAAAAACCGCAAGTCAAATTGTATCCATGTAGCTCATTGCTTTTTTTTAACTTTCAAGTTCATATGCATATAGACGGACAGACAGATGCATTTCCCGCGACATATTGATAAATATCTACAACTTTAGTGAAAAGGCCACATACCAAATTCTATTCTTCTTGCTTGTTGCTTTTTTAACCTTTAAAAGCCAGATTTTTTAAAAAAATGATTTTAAAATGTTTTTTACTTTTATTTCTTGAATAAAACATGGGAAAAATACTTAAAAAATCCTATTTTGTTTTAAGCATAAATGCCAGTTTGTTACCAACTGACAACACAGGGGCTTTATTTCAGAAAAAATTCCTTGATAAAATTCTATAATATTAAGCACAGGTGAATTTTAATAACTAATAATAAGGATAAGGAATTTCCATCAACATTGTAAAATAAAATAGGGTATTCTCAAGCGTGCAAACGAAGCTAAAAAGATGCAGCCTCAAGTGAAAAACGTCAATTTATTTATTTATTATCAGCTCTCAGGCTGCCATCTATATGCTGTAAACTGATTTAAAATAATTTTCAGTATGTATCCTATTGACATCAACAGGCATTAGAGCTTCAGTCTTATTCTCAAAAATTCTTGAGGCCAAAATTTGGTATGTTGCTTAAAGGCAACACTGGGCATTTAAGGTTTAAGTTGTTGCGTTCAGAGACAGAGATGATTCCAAAAATGTTTTTTTTTGAAACTCAAGGAGAGATTCCTCTAAATCGCGAGGCCGAATTTTTTGAAGAATATTATACCTTCACTTTGTATACAAAATATATCTTTTTACACTCTACTATTTTTTCTTAATTTATTATTTATCTTTAATTTATTATACTTATTATTATTATTATATTACTTTATTATTTATTTGGTTTATGTTTTGTATAAACGAGAAAGTAAAAGTAGCTGATATTGATAAGTTCAAAAGCTATGTCTCATGTCGCTTTTTTACATCTGGCATTGATAATAAAACGACTTTGAAGCCACGTAGATATACTACTAAGTTCAAAAAGTTCCGGAACTTTTTAAATATTTTTCAAATGTAAATAAATTATGTCGTTGTCCGCTAAACACGCGAAGTATCATGTGACCGACTAGTCAGAACAGGTTTCAAATACGTACAGCAAGTAGCTCATGATTTCAGGCATTCAAAACTTCCCATCACGGTGAAAGTCAATTCGGGGCCATTATGATAAGGCCCCGGTTCGCAGGTCTTTCCCGGTGTAAAATTATCTGTCAAAACATCACATTCCGGAAATTCTGCAACCAGCTTATTCCCCTGATCTTGTCCCATATGTCTTTGTCCTCGGATGGAGAATTCGCTCAAGGAACAACGATTCTCAAGTTCCGTAGAAGTGCAGCGATGACGGCATTGAAAAAGATGGAAAAATGGGGCTTTCAATTAGCATCTACATCTTGTTTGATTGCAAAAATGCTTAGTTGCACAGGGTAGGCTCTTCAAAGAAAGCATCAAATAGATGGATTCTATATGTATTTATTCTTCCATAATAGAATGAGTTCCTTAACATTTTAAATGTAACAGTAGTAGTAAATAAATAATATTCAGACGCATTTGTAATAAAAATCTATGTTTCTTTTTCCAAATGGAAGGCTACTTATAACTTGTTATTTGCTGTTGCGGAAAAATGAAGATTTTTTTCTTCTTCTCCTGACAAACCACTATTTTTATCAGTTATACATTCTGTTTTTATTCGTCACTAATATCTGATTCCGGAGAAGGAGTCATTCTTTATGAGAGCTCTTTAATAGGGTTCTGAGCCCATCTTACGATGGATGATGGCCAGTCGTAATGTTCACCAGACGTTTTCATGATAGTTATTAGGCTTCGACTGAACTTCCAATCGGAAATCTCCATGCCATAAATATTAGCATTCTTCCATTTATTATTTAAAGAATGTGTACTATTAAAGATTTCATTAGGAAATAATAGAAAATTAAAAAATGTTAAAAACAATAGAAAATTTAAAAAATTAAAAAACATTAAAATCATTAGGAAATACTACTTAAGGTTTTAAAACGAAATTTTATATTAATTTTTACAAATAGAACAAAAGACAGTAATTATGCTCTTTCAGTGAGTGATTTTTATCAATTTTTGAATTTTGCTTTATATTAATTATGAAATTTTTAAAAAAATGTTGTTAAACGTCGAAATTCTATGCCAATTGTTTCAACATAATAGCTTAACAATAGATGAAGAACATCAGCCTTATAATTTGATTTCAAGTGTTCATGATGGTGTAAGTTTTTACTTTAACGACGCCATTTTAGAGAATATAACTGTACAGTGGTACCTCGAGATACGAGTGCCCTGACATACGAGTTATTTGAGATACGAGCGCTGTCGAGCAGCGAAGTTTTGTTTTGAAATACGAGCGACATTTGAGATACGAGGAACGGTACGGTGTATGTACACTTTTTAAAACCAGTTTTTTTTGCTTTACATTCTCTTTTATTATGTTTTTATACAATATTTGTCATTTATAAAAACATTTTTCTTATTCAAAAACACGTAACAAAAACAATTAGGGGTAGCATGTTTGGGGCTGGAACGGATTAACATAATGACATTTCAATTAATTTCAATGGCGAAAATAGCTTTGAGATACGAGAAAATTGACATACGAGCAAGGATACGGAACGAATTAAACTTGTATCTCGAGGTATCACTGTATTTTTTTAAAGTTTAATTTAGCGATGGCAAGACTATGAAAATTAACTTTGAAATTATCATCATATGCATAATTTTTTTCTAATTACAGACATTTTTTTATCTTTTCTAAATTGTAATATAGAATATTGCATTTATGTTTTTAGAATGAAACATTTGTGAACTAACAAAACCAAAAGGAATTCCTTGACTTGCTCGAATACTGTCCCAAAATGGCTCGTTTTGAAGCAAACATAATTTTTTTTCAATTCCAACGAAGGGCGTTGCGAATAGAGAGGGAAGGGAAAGCATAACAAATAATAAGAAAAAAGAAACTGTTAACTGCTCCGGATAAACAGGAACTTTTAGTTACTTTATCATTGACACTAAGAAATGAACAAGCCTGAAAGTGGAATGAATATCATTCAGGGTAAATACGACATGGAACTAGAACGATTCATTACAAAAAACTGATTATTTTTACTTTCTTGCATGCTAAATATAGAAAGAGAAAATATTGTAATCGTTAAAAAATTCGACTCTGAGATTTTGTGAATCTACGCCTTTTAGACTTCCCTGAGTGTTCGGAAATATGTCTGTCTGTCTGTGCATACGATAACTCGAAAACGAATAACCTAGACGATTAAAATTTGGTGTGAGGACTTAAGTCCAAAATCTAAGATCTGCTTCATACTTTGGACGAAATCCGCAAAGAGAAGTTTATTTTCGTGTTCGTCCACTACCATGTGAAAACGGAACCCAAAGGCGCAATGAGTTACAAGGATGGAACTTAGTACATTTAATTATCAAAATTACAGATTCGTCTCCATTTTGGACCAAATCTCTTGAAGGGTTATCTGTCGGTTTGTTTATTCGTATGTGAACACGATAACCCAAACAATGCAACAAGCTAGATAGATGAATTTAAGTATAATATATTTTGACACCAAAATTGAAGATCTGTGTCTAATTTTTCTTTAAATCCAACAAAGGATCGATTGCTGATGTGTATGTTTCCGTGTGTATACAAACATGCTAGCTCAAAATCTCAATAAGCCCCAACATATGAATTTTGGTATATGGTCTGTACATCAAAAGTTCAGATCCGTATCAAATTGTGATCCTAATGCTCAAAATTAAGAATTCCAACATGCATTCTAGATTCTCTTTTCTGTACGAAGAAGCTAGACACAAAAATGGCCGTATTGTGTAATTATACGAGAAAGTCAAGGCAGAAAATTCCCGCTGATTACTCTGTACGCGTAGTAACCAGCAGAAAGAATACAGTAAAAACTAATAAGAATTCTTTAGAAGCGTATTTATAAAAATACAAATAAATTAATTTTTTGTCTATAAGTATAAAACAGGAGAATTCGAGACATTTTATTCGAAATTGAGACAGATTCCCCAATTTCCCTGCGAGCAAATTGACTAAAAGTGGGGCTGTCCCATCTCATAGGGGGTCTTGGCTACTTTATCTCAGCACACTCGTGTTGCTGACCGTACCACACGAATCTCTTCAACGTGTAATGGCAGACATACTTTATTAAACCTCCGTTAATCGCATTATCTTCATTCTTTAATTCATTCAGTGAAACATATTCACTCTCTTATCGATAGGATCCAGTTACTTCTTGTTAATAAACCAAACATTTCCTTGAACTGTGTTAAAGCGCATTCTGGCATTGAGGGGAATGGGCTGACCGACTCGATTGCCAAAAGTGCCACCATGAAAGATGATATTAATTTTAATACAAAAATTTAAAAGTCTTAGGTAAAACATCAGTTAAAAATTTTTGAAAATGTAACATGGCTACAAAGATGGGATATGTCACAAAAAGCGAGGTTCCTTTTTGGAATGACGCCTCCGGTTAAAAATAGAAGATGTTACAGTTACTTTTTCAACAACCAAATCTTAACTGCGGATGGATGCTTTCCAATCTACCAAAATAAATGTTCTGAGAAGTCCCCCGACTGTAAATGTGGTTTGGACCAGGGAACAGTTAGCCACCTAGTATATGGATGTCCAAATTTTTATTCCGTTAGGAAGGAGTGCTTTCCCAAAAACTTTCTTTCACTTGGGTTGCTGGACTTGTCAGTTCATCTATAGGCGAAAACTGGACTTAAAAAGATTGTTGCCGCTGTTCTAAGTCACTTCATGTTCCTTAAGTGATTTTTCTTCGAATGATATGTGGACAGTTTATGGACCGATGGTCAGTTGTACTCTCCGGATGCTCAGGCAGGGCGAAGTATCCTTCTGAATCTGAATCATCCTTTAATGCAGTGGTTCTCAAATTCTTTTCATTTCCGACCCCCTCACTATTTTGTAAGGCAACCCCCACAGGGGTCGCAACCACGATTTTTGAAAAAAAAAACTTATATTTTTTTATTTTCAAATAAATTTCTTTGAATTTAGCGACCCATAAAAATTTTCTTCGACCCCCTTTGGGGGTCGTGATCCACGGCTTGCACACCACTGCTTTAAGTAGATCAGTCCAATATTACGCTGAATCTTTTGATGAGCATTATCCATAAGAAAAGTTTATCCAACGAATGCTTGAAAAAAAAGGAGTTACTCCCGAAAACCTTTTCTAAGAAATGTTAAAAAACAGAATGCGTATTTTTTTTTTTCAATTCTGTACTTGCATCGATTTTCTTTTTCTATTTAAACGAATGAATACATATACCAACAATGTAGTGTGGTCTCTTTTTTCTGCTTTCCTTGTGTATCTATGGGCGAATTTCTGTTTTGTTTATTTTGAATTTCCTGATCGTTTTCCGGTAACCCCCTCTGATTTAAGCAATCACCAAATTTGTTTGGATACTATATCAAACGCCAAGTTCAAGCCAGTTCCTTCTTTAGTACACAAAGCGTCGAATTCTGAGTTCTTCGAGTTCGTTTGATTCTTTTTGTTTAAAGAGGCAGAAAATATGGCTCTTAGAACGGCTTAATTCCAAATGGAACTATTGTAATTATCTAAATCGTTTAGTTAAAAATCTAACCGCCAGTGATTATCTATATCTTTCGTTAAAAATTAAGCCGCCAAAGCTCCGACTCCCCTCACTTTGTGAAAAGGTTTGTCGCGACCCTTCTGGGGTCGCAATCATGCGTTTTGAAGAAAAGCCTTACATTTTATATTTTCTAATAAATTTCTTTAAATTTAGCGACTCACAAACATTTTCTCGCGACCCCCAGAGGGTCACGACCCACAGTTTGGGCACCACTGCTTTAATGGTCCCCATGTATCTCGAGGGTATAAAATCTATTCCAGAAATTGTTCATCCAGTTTTGATAGTTTCTCCTTTATAATAATGTAAATGAGCATATTGTCAGAAAAATTCAAATCATAATGAATTAAAAACAATTAACAGATGCAGACTGCATGTGTATTACGACTAATTGAAGGCCAACAAAATATTTATCGAATCATCAGCTTCCAGTAAATAAGTTTTCTTTATTTATTTCATCGTCCTTCAATCGAACAAATTCACATAACATCAATAATCGACGATAATGCATTATAAATTATTAAAAATTTTGAAATAGAAGAAGTATGTACGCACAAAATGTAACATTGAAATATAATTATCCTATAAATTATTACCTATATAATTATTCCTATCTTATATAATTAATCCTATATATTATTTCTGTTAAGCAATGTCTCTTTTTCTCAGCTGATACAAGGCATACAGCAATGAATAATGTATATTAATGCATAGGGTTTTCACCGACTTCTGACATAGCTTACTCAATTTGCTTTCAAACACATTGTTCTTTTAAAATTTAAGTTCAAGGGGAAGCTAAAACATCACAGGCATTGTGGAGAATAGAAAAACCAACAATAAACGAGCCTAAGCCTACAAGCGCGCATCGCACAGACGCGCTTTCTCAATGCTATTTAGTCGCTCGTTTTCAGACCAAAGAGAACTTTGGCCTGAAAACGAGCGAATTGAACGTCGCAGCTATGCAGACCGTTCTTACAATTTATGGTATTATAAAAATGAGTGACAATAATAAAATCTACTGCTTTCCCATGAAAGAGTTTTCCGTTGTCATTTTCATAAATAGCGCACACATCATGGAAACGCAGCTCTCTCACACTTTTGACGTAGACTTACGTCTCTCTATAGTGGTCTAATGGTGTATCGGGAAAGGAAAAAATTATGACGCTTTTCGCGGCATTTTTAAACGTTTATAGCTCCGCAACCAAATAACATAGAGAGTTGATTTTAGTTTCATTTAACAGAGAAAGGTTGACATTGAAGATTCCAAAAAGAATTTGGAATTACTGTTTAGTCACAGTCGACCTGAAGAGTTGGTGAAAATCACTAAAAATTTCGATGACGTCACAGAGACCGACGCGCGCGCACGCAGTGTAAGGCAATTCATTCATCAATCGCGCGAAATATTACTCAAGAATTGTTGAATTACGTTGAATTTCGCGATAAAGGTAAACGCTTATAGTTCCGCAACCAAATAACATGGAGAGTTGGTTTTAGTTTCATTTAACAGAGAAAGAGAGACATTGAAGATTGCAAAAATAATTTTAGAATTTGGATTTACGGTTTAGTTACAATCGAGTTGGAAATTTGGTGAAAATCACGAAGAATTTTACATCGGTAGAATCACATAGTCACACTAGACCAGGGGTGGCGAACCTTTATGTATCAACGTGCCATTGTTTCTAAAAAAATGTTTAATGAGTCATAGACGTGTCGTCAAATAATTTTGACTTCGTGATTATTGGGAAAATAATAATACTAAATACTATCAACTCAAAACTCTTTATTTACTACAAAAAAATACATTTTGCAATGCCTCAGTTATACGCGTAATTCAAATTAAAGTAACATTAGTGTGACTTCTGTTGTTGCAGATTAGATGATAAATAACTTATATTAGGTTTGTAAGATGTTACTTTTAGCAGAATGCATGCTGAACTGGAGTCATCTGTCAAACTGTTTCTAAGCGAGTCTTTAATGTTATTCATCTCTGAAAATAATGACTCGCAGGCATAGGTAGATGAAAATATGTTTAAAATAGCACGAGCCAGTTTCTTCAAACAGTTACATGTGTCTTGTAACGAATTCCATGTTTCCAAAATTTTGTTATTGGCATTTTTACTTATATTGCTTGTCAATCTTTCTGTTTCAATGAATTCCAACTCTTTCCTTGTTTCAATAAATTTTTGAATCCATATTGAACTAGACTGGAAATCAATCAGCTGCATTCCAAATTCTTCAATTTCCAACCAATTTGAATTGGGACAAGTTCAGTTTAACAAATGCAGTCACATCAGGGTACATAATGAATTTGAGTGTTTCCGATAATTCTTTTTATTCCCGCCGCCGCACCACGCACGAACACTCTGCAGCGTAAGATCACTCGCGTTCGTTCGTAATATTGTTTTCGTTCGTAACTTTGTGATCGGTGGCGTGCCCAAAATATTGTGTCGCGTGCCATCAATGGCACGCGTGCCATTGGTTCGCCATCCCTGCACTAGACTAATAATCACTATAAAATATAGAGATAATAATCATATACAGCTACTTTAGTTACAGAAAGTCACAGTTGAGTAAGGTAAGTCTAAGCCCCTCAATCCCAGCGGCAATTTCGCAGAGACAGGCTGCCGTCCATTTTTTTATAGTTAAATCACTTAAATTATGTTCTTTTCAAGAGCCCCTAAATCTAGCAATATTTTTGCATCAATTAATAAAGAGATTCGAACCACTAGCCCGACCCGAACCACCCTAGCATGAGAAGGTTTTAAGCTGGACTCGTCTGTCTTTATACGATTTTTAAAAAATTAATCTTAATTATCGCAAAGATAACGTTTACATAAAAGAATGAGTTTAATATCGTTACAACGCAAGTAATAACCAAAACGATGAAAAATATTGTTGGAAATATACTTTGAACTATTTTTAAAGAATTATTAAAATTAGCCAAAAAATTCTACGGAAATGAAATAGATAGAGCTGATTTTATGAATTTTAAAGAAGTGTAAAAATGGTTCTTGAAGATAGCGTGCTTCGAATTTATTGAGGAATGACCTTAAACATCCTATTATTTTTTAAAATAAAAATATATTTTTTATTTGGGACGGATCTCGTAATTTTATACCGTGGTCAGATGACAAAAGCCACATCTGCGCTGACCACCTCCTCTCCAAACTTCCGCACCACACAGAGGGAGGGCGTTTGTCCCCGTACGTCTGATTTAGCGTGCACCAGGTCCACATACACGGCGGATCTTCAGTGGAATCGGGTTACGAACCTGGAACCCTCCGGCGTGACCTTACCTCCGCGGCCTCCAAAATTTGATAGAAATCTATAATTTTAATGTAAGGACCATACACCAAATTTCATCCTCTTAGCTCGTTATTTCAGAATTATCATGTTTATAAACGGACAGACAGAACTCAAAAAATGTCTTCCTGTCCAAGGGAGATGTAAGAACTTGGAGATTTATAAAAATCTCAAGGTTGTTGAATCTTTTGACACTTATAATATTTCTCCTTGAATACGAGAAAGCAAATAATATTTTTCTTATCTTCAGCTATTTTTGAAAAAATTTTAAAGCAGATTCGACCCTCTAAGTCTGAAACATCGTAGCATCATAATGTTTCAGGTTTGATTCGTCTATTTCAAATTATTTTAAAAAAATTACTCTTAAATATATAGCAGGGATCAAGTGCACAAAAAAAAAATATATTTAATACCGTCGCAATGCGAGTGTGTATAAATGCAATAGTTTAAACTATGAAAAGTATTATTGTAAAGCATACTTTGAAATATTTCTGAAAATTTATTAAAATTAGAGAAAACTTATACGGAATTAAAATTGGTACCACCAAAAAGGCAAATTTTTTGAATTTTAAAATGCAGTGTGTACAGGGACGTGGTCAACATCTCACTTCTGAGAGGGTGCGAGACAGTAAAATTGCCGAGTTTACTGGTGAACTTTGCCGAGTTAAAAAAGCAAATATTTTCATGCTGTCTAACATGCAAGCTTACTCATTGAGAAGTTTAATACATTTTCTATTAACTTTCTTTTTAACTGATAATTGGAAAATTGTATTCCATTCATGACTTAAGCTGTACCATAAACGATCAATGAGCTTAGAAAATAGTGAGAGAACAGGACAACTAATTTGTTTTATGTAAAGAAAACAAATTTCACGAAAATAAAAACAAAAAATTTATATCAAAATAAAATTATTTTTATTGAAAAACAATAAATCTTACGAGGATTTTCTTTAAAAAGCAAACTTTGGTCTTAACTTCACTTTACGGAACTTTAATTAAGACCACTTGTTTACAAAATCGCGAATGCTCAGTATATCTCATCATGTTTTTTAACGAAAAGAGCAAC
Source organism: Araneus ventricosus (assembly GCA_013235015.1). Taxonomy (NCBI): domain Eukaryota; kingdom Metazoa; phylum Arthropoda; class Arachnida; order Araneae; family Araneidae; genus Araneus; species Araneus ventricosus. The sequence goes on from BGPR01001731.1 coordinate 173,611, forward strand.
ATTAATTAATTCAAATGTTCATCGTTTATGTTCGTTTGAATATGGTGGAAAACCATCTTCAATACACTAAATTATCTTTTGAAAGGTTCAGAATGAGACGAGCAACTTTGAAACTTGAAGGTAGAACATTTCATAATTTCAATTCTACTTTTGAAATGTAGACAAAAATCGAGCATTTTTCACTGTGTATAGAATTATTTGCAATGAAACACATGGAAATTCTTATTCTACTGAAAAAAAATTCTGAATGAGATTCTACTATTTATCGATTCATTTTACTAATTATTTCTCTTTATTGCAAATGACAAAAAACGTTTCAAACACTGAAGATATAGAATAAATTTTCTTATAGTAAGTTTTCTACTTATTCTGTCACTATTTGGTGATACATTTACGTGTGCATTTTATCTAAGTGTACAGCGACAAATTTTACGAGAGCATCATTATGTATAATATTTCTATACAGCATGAAAAATTTTAAAACTCCTTCCCTAATACAGCACAGTTAAAAAGAGATTTTACGAATTAACATGCAATTTTCTATGGTTATTAGAAAGCTATGTAATTATTGAGGTAATTATTTAAAAATAATCATTAATAGGGAAAGTTATTATGCTGTTAGACATGAAAACTTCTCGTTGAAAAAGGCAATTCATGAAACAACTACGAAAAAAAATTAAATCAAAACTTTCTGATGCAGATACTTTGTTTTTAAGTGATAACTTTCGTTGAAATATACTATGATAATAATATTGATTATTTTCTTGTGGAGATAAGTCTCATAATTTTAAATATCCAGCATAATACAAAAAGTCAAATCAAGTGCGAAGCTTTCTCAAGTTCAATTCTTCTGCGTTGAACTCAGTGTGTTTTCTCCTTTATCTCAGCACACGTGAACGTATTTGGTAGAAACATTATAAAAGAATTAAATATATAATTCCGGATTTCATTGGGTGGAAAGCCGTACCTCACATTTTAATTAAATTCAAATGATAAATTTGATGTAACTAATTTGAAACTCAATTTTTAAATTTATCCTCAAAACGTTTCTTTTTGCCTTAACAATATACTAATAATGAAAATTAAAATTTCAAATTATATTAGAAACATGACAACTAAAAATAAGACAAATGAAAGGAGATTCCAAGATAAAAATTTACATTAACTGTTAATGCTAACAGCGATTTTTTTTCTTCTTTTTCGGATATTATCAGCTTATATCCGAAAGAATTTCACTCTTATGCTTGGTAATAATATATAGAAAATTAATACTAACAATGATGATAAAATCACGATAATACCACATTCAAATCCAATTTTTACAGTAATGTACAAATGAAAGCACAGTTAACAGGAATTATTACTTTATTTGAAAAATGTTTTATTTCAATTAATTTACTGTAAATGTAGTAGAATGTGGAAGATATACTTCATTATTTAATCTTATTTCTTTTATTGTTATTTCGTTCTTCCTAATTTTAAATTGAATTGTTTGTTAGAAATGATGTTACATGTCAAAAAAAGTTAATTAAAAAAATATTCTTCTCAAATTCATGATTTTGTTTGGGAGAGACTAATTCTATAATGATGAAACTCGCTTTATTTATAAAGCAATTTCAAACTTCTCCAATCACCTCCTTTCAAAAATTATGCAGCACTGAAGTGCAGAACAAGTATAGTAAAATTGTTGCGCAAATATTAAACCTAGGAATAACTTGCAAGAAAATTACTGCTATAAGCATGCCAAAATTTTGTGTTCAATGTTCGTCAGAGTCAGATTCTAACCATTCAACTACACATGTCATGATAGGAAAATTTAAGGTGAATGGAGAAAAAATACTTTGAAATTTAACAGAAACTGAATTTTCAATCATTAAATTTTTTCTCTCTCCAATAGTTTGAAAAAAAACCACTTTTATTTCTTTTGTTTGTCCACATAACAAACTTTCTATCCTTTCGAGGGAATGAAGGAGTTTATACTTCAAAAAGAATTGTAAAAATGAAGAGAACTGGAACGATGAAAACTTAGATAAAACAATTTTGATTAAATGTAGATAAAAGTAGATGGGAAATTTCTGTACCACAATGCTAGAAAGCATTTGGGATTTAGAGGGAAACCAGAGGGAGTGGTCTCCCCTAAACTTTCTCGTATACTTTCCCAAAAAGGTGCTGTTTCCCTTCCCCCCGAGTGGATAAAAAAATTCGAACCTACTGTAACCCAGAATCCAATGACTATCAGAAGGTTCCCATTGTAGATTATAGAGATTGTAAAATATTTACGTAAAGAATCAAATTCAAAGAGATGCGTAGCGATTAGATGCGAACCGATTTTCCACTCTTACCGTCTCAAGGACAAAGTGGCGTAATCCTTCCTTTATAATAAATACATTGAATAATGATGTATACGCTGCAAAATATTTAAATACAGTTCAAATTCTTTAAGAGGGTACTTCCTTCATAACATGTTTGATAAAGATCAATTATGAAAGCACAATCAAAATTAAATAGGATGTATAGAACCATCATAGCATACTTATAGAAAAATGTAGTTCATACAAGCTAGAATAATAAAAGACGCCAAATAAACTTCCCTCGCAAGTTAACCAAAGTTAGAACCACGCGTGGTTTGAAGGATCAAAACAAATAAAATCCTCTACGCACTTTTTTGCGCAACAGGACCTGGCAAGAAGCCCTATATGTTTGTTTCCTTACAAAATCTCGCCGCCAGAATTGGTTTTTGGCAGACTGCCAAGTTTTTGGAGTGTCCCTTCTTTGCACAGGCATTACCAGAACGCATGCGCATGGAGTTGAACAAGTATACGATTATACAGGCCGACAGACAGTCAACCCTTTCACAGATTTGGCCCAAAATTTTATACGGACCTACATTCATGACGATAAAACTGTGTACCAAATTTTATCGATCTAGCTATTCAAGTTTTTGAGTTATAGTGTTCACATGACTTCGGACATACAGACAGACAGACTTCCCGTTGACGGATTTTGTCCAAAATTTGATAGAAACCTACAAATTATGTTTAAAGACCACATACCAAATTTCATCCCCGTAGCTCTAATAATTTTCGAGTTATCGTGTTCACAGACATACAGACAGACATAATTCCAAAATTGTGTTTTTCGGAATCAGGGAGGTCTAAAGCGTCGAGATCCGTCAAAATCTCGAGTTCGAATTTTTTGACGATTACAATACTTTCTCTTTGTATACTTCGTATACGAGAAAGTAAAAAAGGAAATAGTTTAGAATTCTGGAAAAGGATGGTGTCACGTACTTCTAGAAAAGGATGGTGTCACGTACAGTGTCTATTGTTTTATGAAAATTAAAAAAAAAATTGAGAAAATTACACTCTTCAGGTCTGTAAAGAGAGTGTAGACCCGGGGTGTGATTCTTCAATAAGAAAAAATCAAGCAGAGCTTTAGTAAATAAAAATAATTCTTTATTTTAAAAGATAGCATCTTGCTATGAATAAATAAAACTCGTAATCAACATTGCTTGTGCCAACAAACACACACAGAATGACTGATACATTTGTTTTTCTACGATTCTAATACATAACGTCATTTGTTATTTGCATTTCGCGTTCTCCTCTTCTGCCAACAGAGATTTAATAATTTAAAGATTTTTTTTTAAATAGCTGGGAAGTTTTCGAATGTGTCAGCCAAGATGGTGCGAGACATTTTCCTGAAATTCAAAACTGCTGGATTGTAAGCAGGATATTCTTGTAAATATTCGTTGCGAGCATGAGGAATTTTTTCGAAATATTTGGCCAAAATGTATTTCATGTGGCTTGAACTTGTTTAATTTTTAATTCATTGTGATATAAGAACTTTTCTATGACATATCATAAAGAATTCACGATTTTCTCAGTAGTTAGTTTTAAAACGCTTGCAATTTTCTTTGTTTCATAATGGTTGTTGATCCTCAAATAAGGAAGACATAGAATATTTATCTGTGTATCACTTCATTTCTAGAGGGTTGTTGCGAGCAATAATTGACTCATACTGGTCACGGTGGCTTTGCTAAAAGCTACTTTGGTGTATGAATCGAAGGATAATTTCCTTATTAACTGTGGTAAACATTCCAAAATTTTGTGACCCTGTTTTGAGTTGGAAACTGCAATTCTTAAGATGATGTATATATGTGACGTTATTTCTAGATGGTCATTCTGGTTCGAAAATTCTAAATTCCAATTTCTTTAATGTTAACCTTTGAAATGTAGAGCTTGTTTCATGGATTCCCATGTCAAATCACAAAAACTGTAAAACGTAGAGAAAAAACTTTCGATTGTATTGGACACAAATGTTTTCAGAAATTTTCACAAAAATTTTGTCACAATTTTTTTTCCTCAGCCCAGACAATAGCTTTCATAGTTTCTTCTTTTTATTTTGCGTTAGTGATGATCAATCTGTAAGAGGAACCGCCTTCGATTGACTTGAAACAGTAAACAAAAATAAAAAATAACATTCGATACGATTAAGCGCTCCAAAAATAAGAAAAGATACATTCTGTACATAGAAAACAAAATTATCCTTAAAAGTAGGTTAAATGTATGTAATAAACCCTTTTTTAATCACTCCTCTCGAAGTAAAATTACTGTAACAAACTCTCACTGTCTTTGTCAGCCGGAAGTTCAAACGAGCACCGCGAGCTTCTACAAAATGCTGATCCAACTGCTGCTTAGCCTTTAATTCCAAATTAAGGATATTCCCCACTTCGAAGTTATAAAAAATTCCTCCACTAAATCAACGCGCTCTTGTTAAGATATGACGTTTACGGATGATACGTGCATTTTCGCGATAAAAGTTCTAAATTTATCATGGACTGTAATCAGGTCAATGTTCATTTAAATATTCATCCAATATCTTATTATCTCTACTAATAATAAAGGAGAATGTGTGTGTCTATCTGTCCGTGTGTGTGTGTGTTGGTTCTCTACTGGCCAGATCGTTGGACCTACAGCTACGAAATTTGGTACAAACATACTTTGGAGGGTGGGAATGTGCACCTCGGAGCCCTTTTTTTGAAATTTTAATTATAATTTTAATTAACTAAAAATTAAGCGAAATGTTTTCGTTTTTCCTATATATCTTTCGAAAATATTACAGCACAAAAATCATTTTTACGCCATCTAAAAGCGCAAAAAATTACCTTTTCAATGATGTCAATTTAGTTCACGTATTTTTTCTCTAATTTTAATAAATTTTTAAAAATATTTTTGGCATAATTTACAATAGTTTTCATTGTTGCAAAGCAATTAAAACCGTTTTCATTGTTTAAACAAATAATTATTCGCGTGTTTCTCTTCCATTTTTGAAAACTAAGTAATATCTTAATGCTTAATTATATGTTTTAATCAGTATATTTTCACCCAGCTAACATGCTACTGGACGTAAAATGTGACGCGACATTTAAAAATTAAAATCAAGTGCATATTTTACAAGAGGGTGAAGTTGATGCCGACAACGAGCAATTGTAAGCTGCATGACACAGACAGTTATTCGACTCCATTAAGGACGTTCATACAGATACAATATAGATGCAAGGCTTCTGAAAGAACATGGGTTAAATGTTTATCAAAATTTGAAATTTAAAATTACTTTGTTAAGGGAACCATGAATATCAATTTATACATAAGAGATTCATTTGAAATTATATTCCTGGCGAACAAGCTGGTCGCCGAAGGCGGCTAGTTAGAAATAATGCAAAAAATTAACAATAGGGCCTTTGATCGGAATGAGTGTATTGTCTTAAAAGAAATATCAGCGCCAGTTGCATTCGAAATACACATTACTATGTAAAAATTATTCTTACCCCAATTAAAATACAATAAAGCACCGTTTTTACGTCTTTCAAGGGATTGGCGTATAAATGAAAAGATGTATAAATCGAAATTTGACTCAACAACTTTGATTATTGCAAAATCAATGCTATTAATGCGAATTCAGTTAAAATATTAATTTTAATTTTTTTAAAGATTGTAGTAATAAAATACTACATAATTAAATTTTATAATTTAATTATGTAGTATTTATAATATATCAATAATTAAATTTTTAAATTAAACTTTGTCCATTGCGTCTTTAAAGGAAGATGGAATAGCTTCTTAATCATAGCTTAAATTAGTACCAGACAATTTGTCTTCTATTAATTCATCAATCGTAAATAATTTCGAAGTCATGGTATCTGCATCACAGTTCACAAAGGAAATTAGGAAATTTTCACATTTAAGAACGTAGGAAAACGACGTATACCTGAAGTTTTGCGTCGTATGAACGAATCAGTTTATCATTACAATGAATACGAATGAATCGGGACTGTGATGAAATGACGTATAAATGTAAACGAAGTATAAATGAGAAACATAATAAACGGTGCTTTAGCGTAATTTGACGTATCTTCTAATCAACTTACATACTGTATTTTGAATAATCTTTGTTGAAAGCTAGATATGCTATGTCATTTGAAACGTACTACTTCCTGATTAATAAGAAAATGATAAACTGAAAATGATAATTTCAAAATCCATCTGTGTTTTAACTGTCTTCACAATCAGCAGTTGTACTTTCCACCTTTTATTCCACATATGAATGTGATCAAATTTTTCGCAAAGCCTTTTGTTTCACTTTAAAAAAAAATCAAAAGTCAACCGCAAAAAAATTTGCTGACTCTAGTATTTTTCACGGCACGGTATTCATATAATTAATAAAATAAAATTAATTGCATAAAATTAAGTAAATCAACTTTCTCTGACTCTGTTTGCAACTGCCACCATTTAATACTTATAATTCTGATTCTATTCTGTACTGTTCAACAACGGATTCCGAGACTACCACTTTTGGACGATTTTACACAGGAAAGGGGTGTCAGGCAATGAGTCATATGAGCGCATTTCCGGAGTTCTTTGTTAGATCACGCTCAGTAAAATGTAAATAACACCCTTCCATTCTTCACTTTCCCCCTATTTTAATGAAAATAACTCCTCCCGGCGCATGCGCAAAAGCGCAGAGGGTTTCCGAATCCGTTGCTATGCAATATAGTGTACAGTTTCGTTCCCTAGCGAGACAAAAATAAGAAATTGAAAACAGCAAACTTACTATTTGTAAAATACATGATGCAAAAATCGCTCAAAACACTCTACAGGCCATTGGACCTAGAGTTACCAAATTTGTCATGATGTTACTTCTTGGGTAGTAGTTGCTCGCTAAGAAAGAGGTTTTCAGAATTTTAATTAGATTTTTTTAATTGAAAGTAAATCGAAATGTTAACGTCTTTCATAATTCAATTAAATTCAGCTAATTTTCAATAGTTGCAAGGGTATTATTCCACAAACACAAATTTAACACTACAGGGTGTACACAAATGAAGTGACTCATTTCAAAAATTAATTTAAAAAAACTAAAAACGTTGGAACTACGGTTTTTTAAAAATGAGAGCGCATCTCAAAAAGTTTTTTTCAGATAGGTAACATGCCATTTCGGTGGTCTAGGGGGTCGTAAATTACTCGAAATCAAAAATTTGTTTACATCCAATATCTGAGAAAATATTAAAACCGGAAGAAAAATAAAAGCATGCATTTGTAGGGAATTTTACGCTCTTTAATTTGTTAATTCACATGTAGTGTGAAAACTGAAGAGTTTTCGTGATATTCAAGAAAACTAAAAAAAAAAAAAAAGAAAATACACATCGGCTTCTGCTGATCGGTAGCGGATTTTCCTCGCTGTAACAAATTTAGAATGGCGTAACGCCGCGTTACCTATCTGAAAAAAACTTTTTGATATACATTCTTATTTTTAAAAAACCGTAGTTCCAACAGTTTTAGTTTTTTTTAAATAAATTTTTGAAATGAGTCACTTCATTTGTGTACACCCTGTATTTTAAAATTCAAATTTTTTTCTTTTTGATGATACCAATTTTAATTCCGCATGAGTTTTCTCTAATTTTAATAAATTTTCAGAAATATTTTAATGTATGTTTTACAATAATACTTTTAATAGTTTTAGATATTGCATTTATACACACGCGCATTGCGACGGTATTAAATATATTTTTTGTGTGCACGTTATCGCTGCTATATATTTAAGAGAAAATTTTTAAAAATAATTTCAAATAGATGAATCAAAGCTAAAACATCATCGCGCTACGATGTTTCGGACTTAAAGGGTCGAATCTGTTTTAATTTTTTTCCAAAATAGCTAAAGATAAGAAAAAAAAGACGGGAGGCTGTCTTTTCCAAACAGCCACTAATGTTAAAGGCGTAGGACTACTTTACTCGCGTAACTCTTTTCAATTCTTTTCAAATTTTTTGTAACTTCTGTTGTTACCCTTTATCTCTAAAATAAGACATTAGTTATGTTTTTAGCATATGTAGTTACCGAGATATAGAGGTTCGCGTCACCAATTCATGCGCATTTTTGCCCAACTTTGGAACTCGATAGTTGCTGAGGTACAATTCCGATTTTCAATTTTATTTCTGTAACTTCTGTTGTTGCACTTTATCTCTAAAATAAGACATTAGTTATGTTTTTAACATATGTAGTTACTGAGATATAGAGGATCTCCCATACAACGTTTTTTGTGGCGTTCTGGCGTGTGAAATCAAATTCCTTCCTGAGACCCCAATGGGAGGAACGTAGTCCTACGTTAATATTATTTTCTTTCTCGTATTTAAGGAGAAGTATTATAAGTGTCAAAAGATTCAACTTTGAGATTTTTATAAATCTCCAAGATTTTACATCTCCCTTGGACAGGGAGCCATTTTGGATTTCTGTCTGTCCGTTTGTAAACATGATAACTCTGAAATAACGAACTAAGAGGATGAAATTTGGTGTATGGTCCTTACATCAAAATTATAGAATTCTATCACATTTTGGAGGCCGCGGTGGCCTGGTGGTAAGGTTATGGCTTTGGGGCCGGAGGTTCGTAACGCGATTTCACTGAATACCCACCGTGTATGTGGGTCTGGTGCACGCTAAATCAGACGTACGGAGCCAAACGCCCTCCCTCCGGTGCGGTGCGGAAGTTTGGAGAGGAGGTGGTCAGCGCAGGTGTGGCCTTCGTCATCTGACCACGGTTTAAAATTACGAGATCCGTCCCAAAATAGCCCTCGTGTTGCTTCAAAACTGGACGTTAATACAACTAAACTAAACTTCTCTAAAATTTTGGACGAAATCCGTTAAAATCCCTCCGCTTGATACACGATAGGTAAACCAGCGGAAATGATCTCCCCTAAACTTTCTCGAATACTTCCCAAAAAGGGGTCATTTCCTCTCCCCTGCGTGGATAAAAAATTCGAATCTACAGAAACCCAGAATGCAATGATTATAAACGAGTTTCCTTCAGCGCGCGCCAAGGTCAAGAGTATCGACAAGACGCAAAATGGCATCACGTCATAGTAAGAAAATTGAATATGCAATTTGAACGCCTTTTTTAACCGATTGAAACAAAAATTCGATACAAATCTACAATTAAGGATAGAAGGCTACATACCAAATTTCATTTATCTAAGTGCTAAGGAGTTATTTTGTTCACAAGTATGCGATTATACAGACCGACAGACAGTCAACCCTTCGACGGATTTGGCCCAAAATTTGATAAGCACTTATATTCTCGATGAAAAACTTGTATACCAAATTTTATAAATCTAGCTATTTAAGTTTTTGAGTTATAGTGTTCACATGAACGCGAACAGACAGACTTCTCGTGGACGGATTTTGTCCAAAATTTGATAGAAACTTATAAATTATGAGTAAAGATCACATGCCAAATTTCATCCCGCTAGCTCTAATAGTTATCTATACCGTGTTTACGGATAGACATAATTCTAAAATTGTGTGTTTCGGACTCGGGGAGGCCTAAAACGTGGAGATTCATCAAAATCTCGACTTCGAATTTTTGACGATTACAATACTTTCTCTTTGTATACTTCGTATACGAGAAAGTAAAAATGCAATAATATACATGGATGGAATTTTCATATGGTTTTACAGTCAAAATTGTAGATTATTATGGAATTTTGGTCCAAATCCATCATCGGGTTGATGGATTAGGTCAGCCTCTACTTGTATACACATGAACGCGATAATTCCAAAATGCAACAAGCTACAGGCACGGAATTTAGTATGAGATCCTTACAAAAGAGACGAGTATCAAATTCTCGACCGAATCGGTCCAAGGTATGAGGCGCTGCTCCAAAATGTATAGTCGCTTCTCTTCATTCAGTAAAGTTGAAGGCAGAATGCTCTCGCTGGTATTAAGTAGTCGAGAGTCGTCGAATTTGTACCATCTGCACATTTTTTTAATGCGCAGTGGTGGAGAAGTAATTTTTATGAAAAACAAGTAATAGAATTTTATGTAGTTTCTTCATTTTTAGAACAGTGTAATTTTTTACGAAAAAAAAGCAGCTTAAAAAATGTGTCGTCTGTTCGATCAAGGAGACTGGTCGCCTTGATTGGACCATCAATATCTTCAAGCTCAACAAAAGCAAAAATATTTGTGTTCGCAACAGCATTCAATGCATGAACTCAAGTATGACATTTTATGCACTGTATCACTTCCTCTTCTCCCTTTGTTTTCACAAATGATACATATCCTTAATTTTTATACTTTTTGATCCAACATTTGGTGGCTTTAGTGTCCTTTTGTTTTTATTTTTAGATATTTATTTATTTATTTTTGCCTTGACTTGTTCCAATTCCAATCTAAGAGGACTTTTAGTGGTGATGAACAGCTTTCTGAGTTATTCCTGTAGTTTAAGATAATTATCCTATTGATTTAGGTGGTCCAACTGAGGCAACTGTTTGTGGTCCAATCTAGGGAACTTTTGGACAACAAAACAACTCCCATAAACCTTATTTAAAAACTATTTTAATAAAATGATTATAGTAAATTATAGACAAAGAAATTTCCAGTCTGAGCATGCAATAACATATTTCCCTACTTAAATTTAAAACAGCGAAAAGACTTTTTGTCTTTTGTTAAAATAATTAATGAATTATACCTAAATCTAAACTCTTGTTCTGTGATTGTAATTACATAGCGCTCTCTCTTAAAATTAAGGATTTTATGCACGAATGTTACATCGTAACAACATAATTTGCCTGTTTTACGGTCTAAATATTTAATAAAATTGAAGTTATGATACCGTTCCAATCTAGGAGCCGGCCAAAATTCGGCGACTCCCCCTTATTAACTAAGCATTTAAGTTTTTCAATACAGTACAGAAAACCCCTGCCGAGCGGGGGGCGGTTACGTTATGATACATTCGCTTACACGTTCCGGAAACTTCGCTTTCTATGGAAACCAGCGGGAGTGGTCTCCACTAGACGTTCTCGTATACTCCCTCCCTAATACTTCTGTGTTCGTGGAAGATATTATAATCGCTCTTTACTTTCAGGTAATACTAATACTCACAGGCAATTAGCACGTCAGACGACGATTAAAGATTCCTTTTACTTTCTCGTATACGAAGCACACAAAGAGAAAGTATTGTAATCGTCAAAAAATTCGAACTCGAGATTTTGACGAATCCCCGCGTTTTAGACCTCCCTCCTGAGTCCGAAAAACACTATTTTGGAATTAAGTCTGTCTGTCTGTGAACACGATAACTCGAAAACAATTAGGGCTACAGGGATGAAAATTGGTATGTGATCTTGACACTTAATTTGTAGATTACTATAAAATTTTGGACAAAATCCGTCTGCGGGAAGTCTGTCTGTCAACGTTCATGTGAACACTATAACTCAAAAACTTGAATAGCTAGATAGATAAAATTTGGTTCACAGTTTTATCATCAGGAATGTAGGCGCGTATGAAATGTTGGGCCAAATCCGTCAACGGGTTGACTGTCTGTATAATCGCATACTTTTGAACGCAATAACTTCTTTAAAAAATTACTTTGATAAATGAAATTTGGCATGTGGCCTTCTTACCTTAATGGTATATTTGTGTCCAATTTTTGTCTCAATCGGTTGAAAAAAAGGCGTTCAAATTGCAAATTTCGTTTTCTTTATCTTACTCCCAGCCCTATTGGCAATCACGCCGGCTTCTAATTCCACTTCCGCGTTGGAAGACCTTCGGAAATCGTGGTATGGCTTGTCGTTTATTTTTTTCCTCCACTGCGTTAGGTCGTTTCACTGCCTTTTAGCTTATTTTTGTCTCCACATGTATTAGGAGTATACGAGAAATTTTAGGGGAGACCACTCCCGCTGGTTTATTCTTGTAACAACACTATCAATATTTTTCAGCAGATGGCGTAGCTTGTTCATGTCACTGAAATGCTTTCCATCCGGGTCTTTCGTTGAAGGAATTTTTTTAAAACCGCGGAAGAACATAAGCGGTGATAATTTATGCAGCAAAAAAATTACGCCTTTTTTGTCAACGCTTCTGGTAAAAAAACTAACTAGTTAACATTGAACATGACGATAAAGATTATTACAAAAAAAGACTCAAAGAGTATTTTTAATAACACAAACGAATAATTTCCAGATGGTGGCATGTAACCCATCGACACATGGCTGAAAAATTGAGTTCAGACTCAATGTGTTACGAGTCATCAAAGACTGCCACAACTTATGTACTAAAGGTTTTTGACAGCTGCCAGCCAGTGGCGGCTGGCCAGGTTTCCAACTTGCCTATTGGCAAATGGGCCCCCTTATACATAAGCCGATATGGGCCCCCAGGATATGTGTGTAAGAGAGAAAGAAAACGACTTTTTCTAGCAAATGTCCTGTGCTCCCTCGCCCTTTTAGTGTGGCTAAAAAGATCTCAACAGTTTAGTTCTAAATATACAGTATGCTATATTCCCACCAAAATTATTTCAGATTCTATTATAAATTTGTATTTATATTTGGTATTTCTCTCTTCCAATAATATATATAACACGTGTATATTATAATTAGCAATATATATATATATATATATAACAGATCTTTAGATTAGGAATCATTATGTGTTAACTTATTAACTTTAATTTATTAAATTTATAATAAAAAGAATTTAATATATATATATAATATATAGTGGCATTGTAGATGTGAGTGGGCTTCCTTTGACTCCTGGCAACCACTATTTTCAGACCTAGTCCTCTACTGCTGCCAGCTCTTAAAAGATATGCTGTTCTTATTTCGTTAAAGATACTTAACTGCTCTTGTATAAAGACTGCAAGCATTTTAGTAACCTAAACCTAGACACAACGAGACTGAACTCAATTTCAAACAAAATTTCATGGGTTACATGCAGCGAAAGGCTACCATCTGGAAATTACTTTACTCTTTGAGTTGCACTTTATGAATATGTAATAATATTTATTGTCATTTTCTTTAATCAAAAGTTATGAGGTAGGGAAACCTCGACAAAAATTTGTGGACACCCTGTACTTTGAGAACGAAGATTAGGAGTTAGTAATTTAGTGGTTTTCAGTTCGATTTAGAGGGTGAGGTTGATTACTAGGAAAGAGCTAATCCCGCCCTCAATAAGCACCCGGGATCATCTAAATGATAATCGTCAGGACAGCAATATGGAAGCTGAGGATGGAGTCCCAATGGCCATCACCGACCTCGGCCCAACTCCTCCCGCAGGAGGTACACTCCGACATCGGAGTGGAGGAAACTCAATGCCTCACCATTACTATACCTACTAGGGAAGCGAGAACCGTCTTACTTATCCGGCGGCCTCTCACCCAAGTATTCGGGCTCCCCCCTACCCAGTGGGGTTTATTAATGGTACTTCCCCTCATTATGTGCTGTATCTCCTTCTTGGAGGACTTGCTGTATAGGAAGCATCGGATTATGTCCAATTTTGGAGGGAATGGAATCCCATCTTTGAGTCGGTCATTCAGATTTAAGTGTGAAGCACAACGTCGGATCGCAGTTTTGTGAAGAGAGAGAGACGATGTTGACGAAAGCAAAATTTGGAACTTTAATTAGCCTCTTCTTATCTCTATGTGGAATTTATCAACTACTACTTACCAATACCATACCTGACAAATAAAGTTCTTATAGTATAATCTACATTTGTGTTATACAAACTTCGAAACATAAAAACATAATAAACGCTCTTATACTTTAGTGTCATCGCCCAAAGAAGAGTTGAAAATCATGAAGACTTGCTGATGAATAGTCATAAAAGCTCACAGGACCTATATAAGAAATTCTTTACGTAGAATTCAACTTGAATAAGGCAATAAATCGCAACGCAATCCGAATGCTCATATATAGAATTGCGTTGCCAGTTATCAAAGCTATTAAGATTTCTTTGCTTTTTTTACTCTGATAAATATATTTTAAATGTCGTGTTATGAAATCCTCATGCATTGGAAATTTCTTTTGGAAATTTGTTGATTGTCCAATGTTTAGAAAAAAAAGTAACAGTGCTCATTAGTTCAAACAATATTGTGAGATATATTAATGAAATAAAATGATGAATGATGCTGCAAATCCTTGATAAAGTAATGATGATTGATGCTAACTATGACAAGTGTATAGTTGTTTCATTGCAGTTTCTTAGCTCTAGAAGATTATCAAAGAAATGAAGCAAAAAGTGGCTTCATGTGTAAAAACTACTTTCATTCAAGTATTATAATCTATGCTTCTTCAAATAATAGTGACTGCTCTGTGGCGACCATGAGAGGACGTTTCCTTCTATAAGAATTAAAGTGAAATGATGTCTTATAATCGTGTATTTAAGCTCTATCGAACCCAGCGATAATGGCTGGACAACGAGTAGTTCATTTTGAGTTTGAGTTCTTCAACTGGCAGCGCCAATCTTCAGATGCTATCGATGTTCCAGTTCTTTGACTCAGCTTCCTGCGGCTTCTGAAGTGTTTCGTTATGTTTTTCCAGTTTTCCTGCTGCTACTAAAGTCATCACGCAGTTCTAACTGAACCCAGCGAGAATGTGTCTAATGTCATCTTATTTAGATTCTCTCATTTGTGGGTAATGATCCAGGAAAACATCGCAACGAATTGTATCATCTAGCTCTGATCATCTTATTTCTTTTCAAATTGCTTTTATTGCTGAATTTTATTAAAGTTTATTATTACCCATCATCGTCTAATGATAGATGGAGTCGGAAATACATGCTGATGGTTACGGCTCTTTTAACGAGATGATCATTTTGTAAAATCCGATTTCTAATCTGTATCCTATTAATACTACAGATATGTGTGCAACAACTATGTATTTTTCCCTAGATTTTCTTGCAAAGTTCGTAACTTTTTTTCATATATGGAATTTCGCACAAGCAGATGATTCTTTAAAAAGGACAAAAGATACAAATTTAGAAAAAAATGAGACACTGACGATTATTCACGGTTAATTCAATACAAGAAAACAATTACACACACACAAACAAGTCAAAAACAAAAAAGTGTAATAAGAATAATAATGATTATTAATAGTAGAAGGATTGGAAGCTAACAGAAATACGTGTTGTATTGATTGCCAGTAACTTCCAGCTTCCCTTGTCGTTGTCCAATTCAGAAACCAGTTCCGTAAGAACCTCGATTTCCAATTTCCTTAAACAAATTATCAAATGTCGTTGAAGAAATCCCCCCACTTCTAAAAGAATCATCTCATATCTAAATTTCTAGTATTTTGCGAAGCATTAATTTGGATAACAAAATGGCACATGTCGCCACGTATAGAATCTCTTTCTTCTCTGCCAAATACCCAAAGACAAGTTAGATCTGTAAAAATGTAAGAAAAACAATTTAAAAACTCTTAAAGCAAAAAACATTATCCCAAGAGAAACTGCATTAAAAGTAAATTTAAAGAAATATTCAAAAACATCTCAAAAATTAGATTCATTATATATCTTGTTCTTTTGAATGGTTTTGTACGAAGTTGCATAGAACAGAATGTGCTCGTAAAGTTTGCATTCCCAGCTTATTTTAGGTTATAAAAACACGAGAATCATTGACGTTGGTGGTTGGTATTTTTTTTTATCGATGTTGCAGGAAACCATGCAGTTTAGTTCAATTAGATCTACAACCCGTTTTGAAACTTCACGAGCACCATTTTAAGACAGGCCTTGATATTTTGAATCGTGGTCCGATGACGAGAACAATACATGAGCTGGACTCGTCTCCGAACGTCTACATCAAACAAACGAAAGATGCCTAATCCGACGTATAAACCCTTTCGCTACCAGGGTCTCCTGGGAAAAACGTCCACCACAGCCCAAGATGTTAATGGCATCAATTGGAATAGATTTTACGTCTGTCTTATATATATGTGACGTCGAACTCTGGTAAGAAACGTCTGTGTCACATGTATCTGACGGTTGGTAGCGGACGAGTTAAAGTGCTCCGGAAATGCGTACACAACGGAATCTTTGGTAGAATTGAATCTCGAACCTACAACTTCCCTGTCCCGAGAAATTTATGTGTTTTACTACACTTGCCAAATCGATGTTTTTACGCCTAAAAGCTTTCTATGCTATACAGGCTCGGTTTTTCTCTGTTACTTCTCTTTTGCAGATTACCACTCAGGTCAGCATGCTGCAGTATTAAGTACTCTTGCAATAGATAACCTTCGATTCATTTATGAATTTGGTAATGTTGGATTACAATAATAATGGTATTGGCAACTTTGGAAAGGTTTCTTTGACAAAGAATTATGCACTGTCATATTATTAACACAGCTTTCTACTAAGAATATAAACATTAAAGGGTTCCATTGGGATAATTAAAAAATAAATCTAGTTTCCGTTTATTTTTCATGTATTTCAAACGTAACAAAATTTTTATGTATGGTTCTGTCCTAATCCAATGCTATTTAAAGAGTTAGATTTTAATTTCAGATTTTCGAGTAAAGAATGGGATTAACGTATGTGTCAAGTAAAACTTTTCATTTACCAGTAATCAAAATTTTACAGTACTAACGTAGTAAGTTTTTCTTTATAGTTAATAAAACTATAAATAAGTGTTAACTGATCGCTTGTAATTTCATCCTTATTAATTTCTAATACAAAAGTTACTGGAAAATATCTATATGAAATTCCACCTCTCTATTGAAAGATTTTTAATATTATTGGTGTGAAAACTGAGTTCACTTTTTTACATTTTTGAATAAATTTTGATTTTTTCAACTACCATGCTTTAAGGGTTTGATGCAATATGATTTACTGTTAACTATTCGACTTCACACTTTTGCTTAGTTAGTAACTTCTTATGCTTTATTTCAGGTACGCTTACACGGACACATTGAACCTTTCCACAGTCGAAGATGCCATGCTGACAGCTTATGCGGCCAAAAAGTATCTACTACCGCATCTTCTGAGAGAATGTTTCGTGTTCATCGAAGCCCACGTTTCACCGAAGAACGTCTGTCAGGTCTACGAATTCGCCACCGTTCTAGAAGCGCACCATCTCATCTACGAATGTCTCAACATCATCGACAGACAGACCCATCACGTTCTAACATGTTCCACATTCCCATCTGTGTCCGTCAGTACCTTAGAGACAATCGTCGGCAGGCCTTACCTGAACATTTACTCGGAGTTCTCCCTCTACTCCGCTGTCCATCTGTGGGCGGAGGAGGAGTGCAAGAGACGGAATGTCGAGATTGAGATGGAGAACCTGAGGATAGTTCTGGACACTGTCCTGCCACATGTTCGGTTTCTTGCCATGACGGCTGAAGAGTTCTGTAAGGGCCCAGCAAAGAACGGACTCCTGTCAAAAGACGAATGCTACGCCATTTTCATGAACCTTGCCATCCCAGGAATCGTCCCAATGCCCAAAGGACTGACATCCGACATGACCAAAAGGTCTGTCCCGCCAGACTTTTTCGTAGCGTCCCGCTTCAAGCCAACAGGTTTCCATTCCCCGGTAAGACCCGTCAAGGTGTGTGGGATCCGCTTCACCGTAACCAACCATGATATCTTCTTGGTGGGTGTCGGATTCCCCGTTCGGCTGGACACGAATTACTTCAGTGTCCGGCAACCAAAGTACGAAGGCAACCTCCGCTTCTTGTACAAGATACAAGAAGACAAAATTGAGAGGGAAGACATGAACGTCAGTTTTAGCCTCGCCAGGGACAAGGACGTGAGACTGAGGCTGAGGAAGACCTATTATGTGAGGAAAGGCATCGAATGCGAACTGGAACTTCACGTCAATGCCATGCTCGCCGAAGACGTCGTCGTACCGAACATGAGAAATCGGAAAAAGGAAGACGTAGTCGATGGCATTACTTTTCACTTTCATCAATTCAGCAGAGGCCAGGCCAGCAACGCCTCGGAGATCATGGAATTTTCTGAAATTTATTACTACTTCTGACTTTTCCCGCCTTTTTTCGAGTATACTTGAAAGATGAAATCGCTAATTGCATATAACTGTGAAGCAGTTGTTATTTGATAATGTTTGCCGGTTCAGTGGTAGAAGTCTTTCAGATGCTACACAGCTACACGAGCGAAGCTGTTGATATGCATAAAGAACAAATGAACTGAAACGTTGCTTCTTTAACCATGGCACTTCAGCCATGAGTTGCACATTGTACAATGGGTAAATGTTACCAGGATGAAGATTTTACATTTTTTAGAATTATTTGTATATTTCATTGATATACAAATATCATAAACTGTCTATTCCATATCCTTATAACATACGTATTCTTAAATATATCATAACTTAGTTATAGTTCTAAAACCTTTGTAAAATCCGATTTGTAAGAAAATTATTTTAATATATAATTGCTTCATCTCTAGAAAATTTCTATTTAAATCATTTTCATGTACAAAGCTCTTAAAAATTTTGCTTAATTGACATCTTTATATATCTGATAGGAACTTTGAAAAATGAACTGTCACTTACGCAAGTCGCCCATAATGATGCATTTCATATAAATACATTAAAAAAATTAACATAGATTATATTGAAACCCTTGTTCTTATTATACGTTAAGTCGCATATAATTTCTAACGATCTCTGCACATTTTCTTTACAATTTTCGAAATGTCTGAGCATTTATCTGTACATTTCTGCATGGAAAATCTGCTGAAAATTAAAAGAATGCTCTGCGAAATAATTAATAGAGTCTTTTAAATAATTGAAGCTTTTCCAGAATGAACTTTTCTCAATATTGATAATTTTTTAGCATATTTATTTAAACAAAAAAATCAGACGCGTTGAAATATAAGTCAGAATGATATTTTTGCTAAATGAAACCTAAATAAAAGAAATAATTCATAATATGCATGTGGAAAAATAGCGTTAATAGCACAGCCCAACATATATTTTGTGCTGGGGATTTTTAAAACTGATTTTATGTGTATTTCCTGTGCTGAAAACAAATACGTCATTAGTTTTTGGCCATTAGTTCTTGTTTCTATTAGTAGCATTGCTTATATTACCAGATTAAATTAAACTTAGTGTGAAGGCGTTATATTAAAAACCTTATCCCTAATAAATATTGTAAAACACTTTAATAAATTTAAAAAAAAACACCAACTCTCCTGTAAATCTACAGTAGCTTAATTAAAAATTATAACTGAAAAAAATCAAATAAAACAAAAGAAAAAGTTATTTTGATCCATTCTGAAAACTTCTTTTGTTTTCCGTTCGTGAGTGAATTTTGAGGCTACATTCTCTTCTTAGAATTCTTCAGTAATCTGCCATCATATATATATCTCAACTGCCCTGATATCGGTCCACCATTGTCTTTATCCCCTGGTAAAGTCTTTCACATTGTTCTTCACTAGTATTGCCAAGAATTCCAGGGAAATGGTCTTAATAGCAGTTCAAGTATACAACCTTTATCTTCATGTTGCAGCCAAGGTCTCTGAAGCTGGCAACTAAATCAGCACAGTTTTCAGCCTTGTGGTTACCAGAAAGCTCTTGACAACAAGGACAAAGCTCATCCTCGCTTTTCGTTCTGTCTCATTCGTGGAATCTACAACATGATGATCGTTTATGAGCTGTCTAATTTGGGGACAATCAAAAATTCCAGTTTAAAATTTTTCTATAGTTATTTCAGACATTTTTTGTTCTATGTATACAAATCAATGGCTATTCTGACAAAAATTTCTTGAACTGTTTCATTAACCCTGGCTTAATATGCAATGGAGGTAAGATGATTCTGTCTCGTCTGTCGGCTCGATGTCTTTCCCCAACAACCAGATTTTCTTATCCAGTAGTATCCCACTTATTTATGTTTTATTTATTTAGCACTTAAACGTCCCCTATCAATGCTTGGTAATTATGGCAACCCTATCTAAAATTATTAGACATTTCAGATCAGGTAAGACAATCCTATATTTTGACTCATTCTACCAGACTGAAATTGTCACAGATTTCTCCCAAATATAGATTAAATATCTCGAATCATTCCAAATTTTACTGTAAAATGAAATTCAAGCTAAATAGTTCTAAAAATGATTAGATTTTATTGCTTGATAAGTTAGCATCTGAAGAATTACCCTTCCAAATTTTAACCAGAAGAGCTCAAATATTTGGTTCTTTGTCTAGGCATGAAAAAAATATTCCGGATTTGGTCTAACTTTTACTTATAAATAAATAACTCAAATTAATTTTTTTAAAAACATTATTGATATTTACTTTTAAAAAAACTTCTGAAGAATTCTCCTTCCTAACTTCTAACCGCTTAACCCTTAAAGTTCACTGCATGTTTCGTTTTGAAAATTACAAAATTTATTCCAAAAATGAGTATTAGACATGTAGCTGATCATAAATATGTAAAGGGAAAAAAATTTAGCCTTTTTTTATTTTCAAGAAATTTGTGGTTTCACAGTGAAACCAATGAATGGTAATCGGCTATTTTTCTTCCGAATAGGTTATCATCGAAATACAATTTAAATTATGTGTTTAATTTATAAGTATACGTGAGTCTTCAGGATATTGATCCTTCATAAAATTCAATATTACTTTCGAAGATTCTATTTAAAAAAACTCAACTTGTGCAAGAACCCTCATCATTTTGTTTCTGTTAGAGATCAAAAGCAATTTAGCTATTGCAATGCCGATATTTTTGTGAATACTAAAGGTATTGAACTGTAATTTTTATATAAGTTGGCCTATATATTTGGCTCTTAATTTGTGAAAGAAAAATTACTTTACGTTTCGCCCATGCGCAGTAAAAAAATGCTCAATGTGTGGTTTCATTGCGAAACCAATGAACGCGAAAGTGGTAAGACTTTATCCCGAGTTAACTCGTCCTAAATACCGTTGGTTACAAAAAACTCGGTCCTTAAGCGGTTAATAAACAGAGAATATGGGCATCCTAATATAATCATTGTGAATGAATCAGTTCTTTTAATAGTTTTTATCCCGAGTTAACTCGTCCTAAATTCCGTTGGTTACAAA
>BGPR01001731.1:194952-225792 GCA_013235015.1 Araneus ventricosus
ATCCTAATATAATCATTGTGAATGAATCAGTTCTTTTAGTAGTTTTTCTTTGTTTTGATAAATGAAAAAAATTGTTTATTTTTTGTTTTGTCCAAATGCACAACTTATATTCTCTACCCCCCCCCTTCTTCGCTAGTTAGCATTGTCAACTTTGCGACCGGGTTCTAGAATTTTTCAGATATAATTCAAGAAATCTGCTCACTTTATATTATTATTATTATTAATTCCATTTATCCATAATTATTGATAAGAACTAACAGTCTTGCGTCCAAATTTGTATTTTACGACAATAACTTTTTGCAATTGAATATATCAGTTCGTATGTCGTTCAATGAAGTGTCGTAATTTTGAATTACAAATCTGTTTCACATTGTAAATACCTTTATGGCATTCGGAATTATAACTTGTTACTCTAAAATGCACTTCATAACTGTATTGTATCCATTTTGAAATATACATGTATGTACATTTGAAATATCTTTTCTTTATATTTGCATCTGAAATTTGTACAATTCATGTTAATAAAATGCTTTTAAACTAATTGACTCCTCTCTTTACAATTTATTATCTTTATTAACTGAATTCATTTAACTTGATTTTTTTCATCGATTTTTACTATCCTAACTCCTAGTATTTTGATGTTATTTTTATGAACGAAAGTGTTTTTTGAACTATGGTTTTAGAAACCTAAATCCTTTGAATGTTTTTACAATTACATATCCTCTCGAAAATTCACATTTATTATTTTTTTTTTGTGTATATCACCACTATTTTTATGAGTTTAAAAAATGTTTTGAGAAAAGTAATTAAAATAATTTGCATATCATGATCAAAATGTTTAAAACTCATTTAAAAAATAGATGAGTCTGCCCCCTCCCTACAAATGATGTTCGAAATTTCAACCTATTTGAGTCAATTATTTCGAAATTTAAACTTTCATTTCCAATCTATGTTCTTTCAAAATTGTCTGCATTTCAAAAAGAGATAAACAGTTCCAAATATGCAATTAATTTATAAAAATTAGGAAATTTGTTAATTACTAAAATTATGATTATTAAAATGCCCGACAGAATTTCACAAAACTCAAAAATGTCGAAATTACACAAAAAAAATGTATTTTTAAAAATGATGAAATCCAAGGAAATAAATATTTTGCAGAGAAATATTGTTACTTTTCCGCGAAACAAAACTTACCTATCAAAACCTTATTTATTTAAATTAAAGAAGAAAAATAAGAAGGTATGCTTAGCAATATTTTGAAGTTTCAAAAATTTAAAAAATATTGATTTGAATGATTACTGATGGATTAAATTAATTAATCCGTTTTCTTTCCTTAGATATGTATCACGTTGGTATTTAAAATGAAAGATATATGGAGGGTGCAGAAGTAAAGTGGAAAAATCTTATGTGAGAAAAGAGAATTCAATGTTGATCAGCTGTATTGAAAACAACACAGTGGACTTCTAAAGCAAGCCATTCACATCTTTTCCAAAATGGAGTTTTTTGAACACGGGAAGGAAAAAGCAATCATCAGTTTTAAAAACCGATGGAAATTGGCGTAGCGGAATGGCAAATCTGGAATTCAAACGAACTCAAAATCCAACACTTCATGCGCTGATTCCAATTTGGGGCCTCGATGCGAGGGTAGCGGCACATCAAAGGATCTGCCTAGATTGGGACCTCGCGACGAGGCTAGAAAATCGGAAATCCGCCGTGTGGGGAAGGAGAAATGGGGGTGATCGAAGAGCGATGGTAGCGCACTTTGGAGCCTCCATGAATGACGTGCCTCATTTTTCGACTTGAATGGGTGGGGAAAAAACCTAGCCTTGGGACAGATGGAATGGAGTACAGATGAATGTCCAACTTAATTGTTTTTGCTGCCTGGTGGATGCAAATTGAACTATGGACTTGAATCATTATTACACAAAAAATATAACCTTTTTACACTACCAAGGCACTGTTTGCAAATTGGGGAAAACAGGGACTTGGTCCACAGATTGAACTCTGGACTTGAATCATTATTACACAAAAAATAACATTTCTCTACACTATCAAGGCACAGTTAGTGCAAAATGGGGAAAACAGGGACTTTGTCTACAAAGTGAACTCTGGACTTAAATAATTATTACACAAAAAAATAACATTTCTCTACACTATCAAGGCACAGTTAGTGCAAAATGGGGAAAACAGGGACTTGGTTGGCTTTAACTCTGAACCCTTCATATGATGAATACTACTGGAAGGATCTACCGGGATGTTTGTGACCGCTTATAGCCGGAATTCTGGATTTTTTTTTTTGCATTTCCAGAGGATTGTGGACTGCAGACTCATTATGTTTCTCAATATATATTTCAGATATTAATTGTATTATCGTCGTTCAAGCACAATTCACCAAGTCCACAAAAAATAGTTTGACATGTTACTGTAATCGATCGGAATTTCTAATTAATTATTTCGCCTTATATACAGGATTGCCATAATTGTCAGGCATTGATACGGGAGGTTTAAATACTAAATAAATAAAACATGAAAAAATGGGTAGGTAATGGTTTATTTTACTCTGTTAAAAAATCAATAAATGTTAAGCAATCTAATAAAATGCACACGTAGAATAATAATAATAATAAAAAGAAAAGCTAATTCTTTTTAGCCCAGTCATATTTTAAAGTTGATTTTACTTTCTTAACTATGTTATTTTCTTCTTTCACATAATTATAAAATTGGGCGAAAGCCATTTTAAAATTACAATGACACTACTAAATTGCTTCTGTTGTTTCTACTGGCAACCCGCTCCTTTGGTCCGACCATTGAGTTGACATTAGGGAAAATATTCCCTCCACATACCATTGTGGGCTGGAATGACAAATAGGTATTCGCATAGCTTTATTAGACAAGACTTCTGATCAACATAAGGTAGAAAATGGGGCAAAAACGGGACAAATAGTAATACGGGACTGAGTAGTGAAATACGGTGACAGTTCCGTATGCACAGGGCGCATGGTAACCCTACTAATATTCATATTTCAGGTTCTAATTTCATGCTTGAAGGGTTAAGTGAAAAATTACTTCTACATCAAAATATCTTTGATAATCCCTCGAACCCATTGTTAGCGATGTTCCCCCTCAAGAATGAAGCTAAACTTCGCAATTATTTTTTTAATGTTGAAGATTTGTGGACCAGGGGGCTGTCCATAAATGATGTCACACTTTTTTTTCAATATTAATTGACCCCCCCCCCTTTGTCACAAAGTGTCACACTTCAAAAATGTACTCAAAAATGCACTCAAAAATGTAAAAATTACAGATTTTTGGTTAGTGATTGCTTGATAGCAAGTAAATGGTGAATCCTACACTAAAGTTTGACATAACAATTATAGTAGAGGTAAATAGCTCAAGTTTAAGACCAAGCTTATTCTTCTAGCTCGTTTAGACTACGAGATACAATCTTTTGAATATTTGTGTAGTTTTTTAGGAAAACACGTGATAACTTAATACTGACAAAATCAATGTATTTATTAAAAAACAAAAAGGTTCATAGATTGTTAAGTTTGTATATCACATATATTCAGTGGAGTGCTCACTCGATGGACCCTTGGAATGATACATCTCCAAAACATTTGTTTTGAAAAATTTTGTGACGTAAAATTAACATCATCAGAACATGTTGACACGAGGCCTTCTCGAATAGCCCGGGATAATGAAGATGCAGCAAAGCTCTCTCAGTGGCTTTCTGAACACAATCCATTCCCTAAAATTGATGTGATAATGTCAATAGATTCAGGAATTGTGGGAGGTAATGAAGTAAACTGCCATTTGTCAGAAGAGATTGAGAGAGATATGATTTGCAAAAAGCTAATATCTGCGTGCAGCAGGCAGTTGAAGATGCTGACCTCACGATTGTGAACACTGCCATTTCTGTTGCTCCTCAATATGACTATGTGCGTGTAGTTGGTGAGGACATTGACCTTCTAGTTCTCCCAACTGCATTGGCATCGACACACAGTAATGTTTTTTTCCAAAAGTGTGGAAGAGGGAAAACGCCAGATAGTTATTACTCAATCACATCATTTAATCATAAATTCTCGAATGAACTTTTGTTTATTCATGCTATCAGTGGTTGTGATATCACATCAGCACTGTTTGGCCAAGGTAAAAACAAATTTATTAGTTTATTTTTGAAACATGAAGAACTTTTGAATAGAGCAGCAACATTCCTTAATCCTCAAGCAACAACAGAGAAAGTAACAAAAGCAGGGGAAAATGTTCTTGTTGCTTTGTATGGGGGAGATCCAGCAACTCAAAACCTTGATGAAGTAAGGTACCACTCATTTGGTAAAGCTGCAGCTAATACTAAAGTTAACCTCGCTAGATTGCCACCAACTACCGATGCTACTCAACTGCATGCCATGAGAAGTTACCACCAGGTGCAAACATGGTTGGGAAACGAAAAAGATCCCTTGAAATGGGGCTGGATGCACACTCCATGAGGCCTCTTCCCTAAAAAATCAGAGAATGATCCAGCACCAGAGTCCTTCCTTCAATGCTTGTACTTGCAAAAAAGTTTGCACGAATGCATGTGGATGCAGGAAAGCAGGTCTGCATTGTTCTTTACTATGCAAACACTGCATTGGACAGTCTTGCGAAAATCCAATGCCAGTCATTTTAGACAACGAGTCTGAAGATGGAGATGCTCCAGCACCGATTGACATGGTTGATGAACAAGTGGAGTGTGAAGACATTGCATTGTAAGTAGTGTAACGTTACTATGTGCGGAATGGGAGCCAAAACAACGAGGGACATGGCGCGGGCCCTTCAAAAGGTATGAAAATGTAAAGTTGTGGTTCAACAGACATTTTTTTCATGAAATTTGTGTAGTGCATAATTTATTTATAATTATTTATCATTTATTTATTTACTTACATATTTATTGATATATAATTCACAGAACTACTGAATATATGTGGTATACAAACTTAACAATCTATGAACCTTTTTGTTTTTTAATAAATACATTGATTTTGTCAGTATTAAGTTATCATGTGTTTTCCTAAAAAAACTACACAAATATTCAAAAGATTGTATCTAGTAGTCTAAACGAGATAGAAGAACAAACTTGGTCTTAAACTTGAGCTATTTACCTCTACTATAATTGTTATGTCAAACTTTAGTGTAGGATTCACCATTTACTTACTATCAAGCAATCACTGACCAAAAATCTGTAATTTTTACATTTTTGAGAAAAATTCTCAAACTTCAAAGAGGTCTATCTCGGGAAGTATTAGAGCTACAAATTTCATTTTTGTCTCAAATTGTAGACAATGTTCTCTAGTTTAATAAAAGTGCAAACGAGTGTTTTT
The DNA here is from genome assembly GCA_013235015.1 of Araneus ventricosus. Classification (NCBI taxonomy): domain Eukaryota; kingdom Metazoa; phylum Arthropoda; class Arachnida; order Araneae; family Araneidae; genus Araneus; species Araneus ventricosus. Next base: position 200,310 of record BGPR01001731.1, read on the forward strand.
GTCAGACAAATACTTTAGGAGATATTTTGTAAAAACAGGGAAAAGTCCAAAAATTGAGCGGTTTTTTCAAGATGGCGGCGCCCGCGGTGGTGGAGGGAATTGGAAAACTTGGATTTTTCAACACTGTACCAACCCATACAACATATCAAAAAATCGGAACTACCCTAATTAATGTAACCATTCGAGTTTTTTTGTTACAATTTGACTGGACTAAATCATGATAAAGCTCATTTTATAGCTAGGTTTTATTTTCTTCGAAATACGATAAGGATTTTCACTTAATCACACTTTGAAGAAATGTTATCCTTGTATTTTAACCCTATCATTTCATTATGATCCAAACTCGGACATTATCAGGCTAACTCACATTTGACCTTTGAGTTAACTACTGCTGCAGGAGAATTACTTTCATTTTCTTTTATAGAATCCAGCATACCTATTTACCTCAACAAACATTCCAGCCGAATTGACCACCAATGGGCGGGGTCAGATCTCAATCAGCTTTCCGTCAGCCAATGCAAACACGGGATGAGACAGCGCTCAGATTGGCTGGCCTCATTCGAATGCAAAACACGTCAATCGTGTTACAGTATTTTGGCCCCGTTATTCCACCTATGTAACCAATTACGCTAATGAAACTGTGCCATGTATGTGCGCCCATTACGTTGTTAGTGGACGCTGCTACGTATTAGAGTCCGAACACACAGAAGATTATACATATTCACACCATCTGTCATTCTGTAGTTGACAGGTTTGAAAAAGCCGGAGTTAAATTTTTAACACTCGGCCATTTTCTGCATTCATTCTCCAGAGCTGGAAATTCCGAGATTTATCGGTGAGATTTAATTTGTGAAGGCCTTGAATGATAAGCGGTGTGTTTTTGAATGGCGTCCGTTTAAGATTTATTCTTTCCGGTAGAGAGTTAAAAGGCTTTACGCTCTACTTGCGACGCAAATTTGTTATTATAATGAAAAGAAAGCTTGTTAGAAATAGGGCAATGTGATACTCTTCACCGTAAATGTAGTGAAGTCATTTTATAGGTATAAAAGAGTAAAAGAGAATTTTTAATAGTTTTGTTTTTAGTGTAAGATATCTATTGTTAGCTATGGATAATGGGGAAAAAGGATGGAGAGATATCTATTGTTAGAGTTAGATAAGATGGCAATATTTTTTAACATGGTCGTAGACATTAAACCATTTGATGATCTGCAAAAGTAGATAGGTGATTTATTAACCCTACAGGATACAGATGCTATAAAAAGTTTACACTTCTAATTTACGCATGTGTTATGGAACGGAAATTAACAATGGATAATTGGGAAATAGGATGAAGAGATATCTATTGTTAGAGTTAGATAAGATGGCAATATTTTTTAACCCGGTCCTAGACATTAAACCATTTGATGATCTGCAAAAGTAGACAGGTGATTTATTAACCCTACAGGATACAGATGCTATGAAAATGTTACACTTCTAATTTACGCATGTTTTATGGAACGGAAATTAACAATGGATAATTGGGAAATAGGATGGAGAGATATCTATTGTTAGAGTTAGATGAGATGGCAATATTTTTTAACACAGTCGTAGACATTAAACAATTTGATGATCTGCAAAAATATACAGGTAATTTATTATCCATACAGGATACAGATGCTATGAAAATGTTACACTTCTAATTTACGCGTGTGTCAGGAAACGGAAATTTTTGAATACAAAAAGAATAGACAAAACACAATGAACCAGTTATTGTTTAGGAACGAATTCGGAAACCTTCCGCGCTTTTGCGCATGCGCCGGGCGGAGTTATTTTCATCAAAATAGGAGGAGAGTGAATAATGGGAGGGTGATGTTTACATTTTACTGAGCGTGATCTAACAAAGGACTCCGGAAATGAGCCCATATGACTCATTGCCTGACAACACTTTTCGGTGTAAAATCCTCCAAAAGTGATAGTCTCGGAATCCGTTGTTGAACAGTAGCTATTTCTTTGAAGTGCATAATCATTTGAAACATTAAAGGATACAGGGCCGGATTTACATATTTCTACGCCTTAGGCCAAAGCATGATGCATGCCCCCCGTCAAAAAAGTTAATACATAATTTTCAATTTAATATAAAATAGTTTATCTTTGAAACAAATAAGCACTTGAATACACTATTTATAATCTTTGAACCACATTAAATTTTTAATTTAAAATTTCACTTCTTATGAAATAACGCAACACCTGCAAAAATACTCCATCAAATTTCTTGAAACCGTCTGAAATACCCACTAGAACTTTTTCGTTCTCGCTTTTGTCAGTGAATGGGCTTGAAGGGTCACTGGAGAGGACAGATCTGATTAAATCTATTTCAACACAAAGAAACCAAGGCTCCAACATTACCCAAAAAATGTCTCGCTCAATACAGGGTTAGCCTAAATAATTCATCGTGTTTCAAAGGACTGTTTATTTACAAGTATACGACGTACAAAGACGGATGATACATGAAAACATACATGCACTCATCAAGTTTCTGGTACATTCTACAAATGTTCAATGCATGCGCCTTTGGTCACTCGGCACACATCCCAACGGTAATCCAGTTCCGTCCAGAGGTTGAATATCATGTTTCCGTCAATGTCCGTCACAGCAGCAGTGATGGGTTCCTGCAGTTCTTGCGGCGTTGTTGGCATTGGGGGTACATAAACTTTGTTCTTCACATAACCCCACAGGAAGAAATCACATGACGTGAGATCTGGAGACCTGGGGGGCCATGGCAACAGAGGAACATCATCCAGACCAGCGCGCCCTATCCAGCGCCATCTTGTACAGTGCTGCTACAGGTCTGCCATCTAGCGAGCACGCGAGCCACGAGGCGGGCTTTTAAACTTGGGGAGTGTATGTATCTTGTCATGTATCAACCGTCTTTGTAGGTCTTATACCTCTCAATACACAGTGTTCTGAAACCCGATGAATCATTTAGGCTAACCCTGTATATTGAATGTAACGAATGTAAATTAAAAAAAACATTTTATATAGCCTTTTTCAAAATAATATTGAAAAGTTTGTAATTATTTGGTTATTATTTCTTCTGCATATGCGCCTCCCTGTGGACTGAGCCCTAGGCCATGACCTAGGTTGGCCCTATGGGAAATCTGGTCCTGCAAGGATATACACAAATGAATGCATGATAATAAGACTTATAAATTTGAATGCTATAGCTTTCGTGTCCATCACAATGAAAATGAATGCTACATCGTTCACGTCCGCGAATTTGAATATTATATTATCGTGTCATATTACATCAGTATGAAAATGAATGCTATAGCATTCACGTCCGCGAAAGTGCTAAAAATAAATGATTCGGTAGATTAGTACCGCTGTTTTGAAACTACACGAAATGTAATTTCAGACGAATATTCTTAATTTTGGACGGTGGTCAGATGATGAGAATGTTACCTGAATCAGCCTGATTTCCAAACTTCTTCATAACAATAAAAGGCGAGGCCCTTTCACCGCCAACACAGATTTAGCTTGCACCAACCAAACGATATGCAGGTTTTTCTTGTAAAATAGTCTTGATCCAGAGACCCTGGAATCGCAACCACCGTGGGCAGGCAGATTACTGAAGGCAAAACTGCCACTCTGCCATTTAATTTCAGTCGCCTCATAATGCTTTAATTCATTCCTTAAAGCAATATGTTTAAAACTGAAAATTTTTGCAATTTCCTTAATGTCATAAAAAAATGAAAGAAAATATCTTCGTAGGTAGAAGAAAATTTCACTTATGCAATTTAACGCTGGAGGAATGTCAGAAAATTATTTGATGTAATAAATTCCAAATTATTAAAGGATCAGTAACATCATGATTAATGATTTTGTTCATCATTAATTCATTATACAAGTCATCACTATCAACATCCTTAGATATTGAATCGCCGTTTGAAATTCGTAAGGAAATATCAAAATCTACACAAGGTTTTTTAAAGTCATCTTCTGACATATTCCTGAGTTCAATTAGAAATTTAAATAATGCGCTACGCTCGTTTAAGGAGTTAAATCTTCTAGAATAGAATTTAAAGCAGTTCCCTCAATTATTAAGCAAAATTCAACTTTAACCCCTTAACAAACAATGACTTCTCCGACACGAGCATCGAATTACAGAATTGTTGTTATTTAAATCCGTATTTAAGTCAACGTAACAATTAATTTTAAATACAAAAATCACCTGGATACGCTTAAATTGTCTCAAGTATCCTTTTGCCATCTTTAAATAGATTCAAATAATATTAATCTAATTAAGAGGTTAAATAAAATCGTATGGCAAGGGGTTAAATAAAAATTCTGCATCCTCTATTTCCTTCATGAGTGTATTCATAATCGAAAAGGTGAATTTTCTTCATATTTTAAGGGGAAATTCCATGCTAATGTCAGGATTAGTGTAATGCTACTGCATCATTAATCATTGAACGTCGCATTAGATCCACATGAATTTATAATGTGACCATAAAGTGTGTATTCATATTCATATTTATTTTTTATCTTGAATAATTATATTTCATCCGAGGGAGAAGGTTTAGAACTGTGAGATAATATTTTTAGGGCTCTTGCAAGATCCAAAAATGCAATCTTCATTCTTTATGGGATTTTTTCTTATGCTATCGACTTAATAATGACAGTAATAACAGTGTATATTTTTCTTAGATATAAGTAAAAATGTTCGGTAATGTTGTTATGAATAATTGCAATATTCACCCCCGCGGGGACACCTATGGAATCAGTAGAAGATCTCGTCGCCCGAAAGTTTTTTGGGAAAAAGTATTACAGCAGGTGGCTTCAAATCCATCCATTCCATCCCTACCTGGTGTGGACCCGTGGCTTTAAATCATCGACGCTACTTTCAGCCAGTCTTTTCAGTATTTCTGTTCGTAAGAATAGCATTTTGCGAGATATATGTTTCTCAGTGGCGTAGCAACGAAGGGCAGGGGTATAGTTGTCCCTAGTGCCATGGATAATAAACGTCAGTACTTTTTGCCGCTTTGGGAAATTCAATATATTGGTGCAAAAATCTGCTTTTTCACTGGGCGCCATTTACATGTTCTAAGGTACTAATGGCCACCAGGGGCGAAGAAATCATATTAAGACCCGAACGCTGCTTGCCCTCAATACTTCACTGCTATTTCTCCAGTAATTCTTTTCTCAATCAAGCACATACATAGAAAGCGTATTACAATCATCCAAAATTTAACCTCTAAATTTTGTGATTTTTCACATTCTAGACTTTCTTTAGTTCAAAAGAAACATTTTTGGAATTGGGGCTGTCCATGTCCCGTTATTGGGTAGCCTGTCCCGTTGTTGGGTAGCGTGTCCCGTTTCCCCAAAGCATAGCTTCGGGGCACCCAAATGTCCCGTTTTCAGAAAGAAAGCAACCCGCGATAACAATATCAAACAAGAAAGCGCAAAAAATCTGACGGTAATATCTAGTATTCTTCCCATGCCCGGCAGCTGTCGGTGTGCTTTGGTAGTCTTCTACTGAACGGTCAATGTGTGGCATTCTCGTCCAGTTATCGCCCCCCACCAATATGGCATTTGCTACTCAAATACGGGGTTAGCCTAAATGATTCATTGGTTTTCAAAGGACTGTTTATTTACAAGTATACGACGTACAAAGACGGGTGATACATGAAGAGATACATACACTCACTAGTTTCTCGTACATACTACAAATGTTCAATGTGTGCGCTCTTGGTCACCCGGCACACATCCCAACGGCAATCCAGTTCCGTCCAGACGTTCAATAGCATGTTTCCATCACAGCAGCAGCGATGCGTTCCTGCAGTACTTGCACCGTTATTGGCATTGGGGGTACATAAACTTTGTCCTTCACATAACCCCACAGGAAGAAATCACATGGCGTGAGATCTGGCGACCTGGGGGGCATGGCAACAAAGGAACATCATCCAGACCAGCGTGCCCTATCCAGCGATGTGGCAGTTCTCTGTGGAGAAAGTCGCGGAAAATTGCAGGAATGCACGCTGAACGCTCGTAACCGAAGAACACTTCGCATATTCCAACACACAAAAGCTATTTTCCTGCATTGGCGCCATCTTGTAGATTGCCGCTACAGGCCTGCCATCTAGCGAGCCATGAGTCGGGCTTTTAAATTTGGGGGATGTATGTATCTTGTCATGTGTAGGTCGTATACCTCTCAATACACAGTGTTTTGAAATCCAATGAATCATATAGGTTAACCCTGTACCATAATTAAGTTTGCATCTCATTTGCATAACCGAAGAACTTGCATTGACTTGTCGTTTATTTTTCGGATGATTTGTTTAACAAAAAAAAATCAAATGCTTCGTTTTTTTATATCAGGACTGAAACTTAAACTTATTAAGCTTTCATGCGGCTCAAAATTAATGAGTGATGTCTTTACTGACGCCATACACACTTATGTTCTAGAAACTTTCAGAAAAGTTGATTTCGATGGTATTCATTCCCTATCTGATGCATGGAGACAAAATCGTGTCTAAATTATTTCAGGATAGATTTATTTGGCCTTCATTGTAGAAAGTCTACATCCAGTTCTCTAAAAATTGCATTACCTGACAAAAGAGTAAAATATTGAGACATTCCAACGGGTCTATTCTGGTACCGCAGTTGGGTTGGGAGACGTCACTTTTTCGCCCGTAAACGACAAGTGCGATTCTCGTACCCGTTTTTCCAACCGGTTGGGATCTCGCTCGGTCGAAAAAAGGACTACGATTTCTCGCCAGCTCTGTACCTGCCGTAAACGCTATTCTCTAGCGAGAAGTGTTGTTTCGATATCAAAACTTATCAAACTTTCATTTAAAATGGAGGCTGCTAAGACGTTAATTGTGTTTTGAAAGGGTTTATCGGGATAAATGTAATCCATTTGACCAATCTGAAGAAGAATTTATCAATTACTTTAGATTTTTTTAAAAAGTAGTTAAATCTTTTATCGAATTTAAATAATTTAATCTAATAATTTAATACGACAATCTAAAGTAATTAAAACTTTAAAAGTAGTTAAATCTTTTACTACTCCATCAAGATAGTCAATAATGATCATTGATAATTAGCTAAGATCAATTACATTTAAAGATTTAATTACTTAATATTTTCTTATTAAATTAAATTAGGGTAACATTTTAACATTTTTATAACATTGAGTGTGGAATGACTTTCCTCATTCCGTATATATCATTGCAATTTTTTTATTTGGGTTTTAATTCAAAGAAATTTGTCAAATATTTACAAAGTAATTGCAAAATCTGACAATCAAAGAATTTTTCTTGTTCCTTGATAAACATGTAATTTTTTTAATGTTGTGAAAACTTGCTGAATTTAATAACTTTTTCATGTTTTATTTTCTTATGTAATTGGAAAAATAAACAAATGGTTTGTAATATTAATTTATAAGATTTATTCATGTTAAAATAATTGGCATGGAAAAAAGTTTACTACTTTTCCTCTCTCTAGAAAACTGGTAAAATTACGTCAATATATTGAGAAAAGACTACAATTTATGTTCTATAAATGTATAATATTGTTATAAATGTATATTTTGCAAAAGATAAATGGTTTAACCCTCCTTCACACTTATCCAGACTTTTAAAGCAAGAAAGATGCATTATAATGCATCTTATAAGAGCAAAAGTTAAATCTTCCCACCTCTTACCCTTGGTGTCTTTTGAAAAGATGCGATCAACTTTCCCACTTAAAATTTGTGGATATTTTTCAAAATAATCCAACATAATTTCGAATTGGGAAGCAAATGTACGCTTCTCCATAGTTCCTTTGGCGATTCAAAACTTGAACTGAATCTGAAACCATAAACAAAAATATCGCAGACGATCGTTTGATTTGCTAGATGTTCGAAACGACCGAGGTACGAGAATCAGACCCCTTCTTTCAGTCGAGAAAAAGCCATTAACGTCCCGCGGTCGAAAGGCGAAACGCTCCCAACCCAACCGGGATACGATAATAGGCCCGTTACTGCCTCACCTGTGTTGATAGATATTCAAAGTGGCCGCAAACTTCTTTGATGCCCAACCAGAAAGCAGAAACCTGCTTTTCAGCATTTTTCTCAAGCTGCATTGCAAGAATTAGAGTACCAGAAATAATCACGATAGACCGTGGTACACAGTTCGAATCGCATCTGTTCCAAGGGTTTACCCGATTATTCGATTCGAATCACAAGTAATCATAAGACTTCAAATGGCATTGCGTAAAGATTTCGTCGAGGATTCATTTTTTCTCATTGTCTTTCTGGGTATCCATTGGAGATATGAAGGAGGCGACTCTATGATTAGCCCTTGCGTCCTCCTGGAGAATTTTTCCATGCATCGAAGGCTAGTTTACTTCTAGCAAGTGAAATTCTTAGGTTCATGCAGCTACTAAAGAGTAACATCAAGAGCTTTCAGCCAGTACCAGCTTCAAATCACGCATATAACTAGATGTTCATCCACTAGGATTTGGTTTAACACGCTGACTGCCGCGACTCACGCTTGTGAGACTCACCCTTTTATAATTAAATGACCCCTCCTTTTCGATAGTTATAAGACAGTAGAAAAGGGATAATCTAATTAGATGGATAGAAAGCGTGAGTCTCACAGGCGCGAGTCATGGCAGTCAATGTTTTAAACAATTCACGTTTACGTCCAGGGAGACACTGAACCTCGATTGGTAGAGCAATCCTACGATGGACCTTTCAAAGTTTTGTCCCGATCCAACAAAGTGGTTATCCTGGACATGCATGGGTAAAGTCAAACTGTAACAATAGACAGACTCGAACCTGTCTATATTTTTGAGTCATAAGCCAGAGTCAATCAGCAGACAGTGGATTGGCGACCGGGCGCAAGGAGGGTCTACATCAGGGGTGGGGAACCTGCCGCCTTTTTGAGGTGCTTATGCCACTTTACCAGTTAGTTACAATTTGCATTGAAATAATATACTTTTCTGTAATATACCTATAATAATTACAGAACAATAACCTTTAAGATTCTTCTAGTGCAATCTTTTGCTCAACTGCCGAAATTAATGAGGGCAAAAAGGTTCATGTTCCGGACGCAAGTCCTATGGCGTCCAATAGTGACAAAACTTAAATGCGTTTATGCCAGTTTTTAAAGCCAAATATGACTACCTCGGAAGTCACTTTCCTTCGCTACGCCACTGTCAGCAGACGTACCTTCACATAATATTACAAATATATTTTCTTACTATTCCAAAATCCCTATTTTATATTCTATAAAACACGATATGGACGAGTTTTCTGTTTTGTTTATATACGGTAAAACAGGACTTCCGCTTTACCCATCAACTTCCAGTGATAATGTCAAGTCAATAGGAATCTTCAAAATTTCAACACTCTGTTTGAAGATATTAATAAATGTTTAAAGTGGAGTTTTATTTTACGGCTTAAGAATACTTTTTAAATATTAAATTTCATGTTCCCATTGTTGTAGCTCTTAATGTTTACTTAAAATAAGAGCCTAATTGTGTGGGAAGGTTGCCATAATTATTCCTTATCGTTCTTTTTGGCGCTTTGTGTACTCAAGAAAGAACCGATTCAAACTTGGCACTTGATATAGAACCCAATTTGATTTGGAGATTGTTTAAATTGGAGGGTTACTAGCAAACGGAAGTGAACCCTCATCAAGGAAGTTCTGTGAAACCAAATTAACAAATCAGAAAACTCGTCCATAGACATAGGGGGTCTTTTCTGGTACCCCCGATTGGGTTGGGAGTTGGGTTGGGTTCCGTTGTTAACGTGCGGAACCCACAACTCCCAACCCAACCGGGGGTACCAGAATAGACCCCATACTGTCAGATTTCGACTTTTTCTTTCGGTCGTGCCATAGCCAACCTTCGGTTTCGAGAAGCTTCTGAAATATTACGAGTCTATTCTGGTACCCTGGTTGGGTTGGAAGACGTCACTTTTTCCGCATGTTAACAACGGGAAAAGTGACGTCTCCCAACCCAACTGGGGGTACCAGAATAGACTCTTTAATTTCAACTATGCACATTCACATGCTGCAGTCGCTTGATATTTTTCAGCTGGAGATGTAGCTAATTACTTCTACTTTAATTTCTAGTTGTTATGTAAGTGGTTTTTGTTTTCAGCAGCAGAGGTTTCAGACAGACCAACTTCAGTTAAAACTTTTAAACCAGTGCATTAAGTGTACTCAAATTTGTAGATATTCATAGAATTACTAGGATTCAATATGAATAAGCGTTGTATGCATCAAACAATTGACGGAGTTGACAGTGAATGCTACTTGTTTACGTGGTCCATTCCAAAGGCTTCGTCGATCAATTACTTGGACACTCTTGAGTCAGAGAAATTTGAAATGAGAAATAAGCACTATTATTTTGCTACTCTGGATGGCTTTAGACACACATTTTCATTTAGTATAACGACTAATGCTTGTGGCGTGAAGTGTTCGGTCTCCATGTTTCTAGGTTCTGGAACATTACTTTTTTCAAATACTTTAAAAACACCAACAAAGGAAGATCGTTCCTCGCCTTACCTTAGATATTACGATTTGATGTCATTAACTTGTGATAGCGAATGTTATCAAAAACTGAAGCAGCATCCGAATGATAGTTTAATTCTTATCTGTCGAATAATATTACGTGTCGAAGATTATTATTCGGATTCAGTCGAAACGCTTGAGTATGTATCAACGAATAGTTTAAATTATATGAAGAAATTAGCAGATGCGTTGAGAAATTCTTCAGAATCTTTGTTGAAGGAGAAAGTGTCATTGCGAGTTGGTAAGGAAAGTGAGACCGTAAACAAGGCTATCCTGTGTGCTCGGTCTCCTGTTTTCGCCAAGATGTTTCAAAGTGATATGAGAGAAGCGAAAGAGAACGTGGTCACCATCACAGATATCAAGATGCCTGTACTCAAAGTTCTCGTTTCATTCTTGTGCACAGGTATATTATCAAATTGTGATTCTGATTGGGCATCGAATTGGGACTTTGATTTTGATTTCTTGTGTGAACTTTATTACGCTGCCAATAAATATGACATTACCGAACTTCGCCATGTGTGTGTCGATTTATTGCTACCTCAGATTTCGATTGAAAATATATTTCAGGTAGCGAAATTGGCTTTTACTCACGTTGATGAAAGATTGAAGTCTACTGTTAAGACACTAATTGCTGCAAATATCGAAACGCTGGTTTCCAAGAATGAATGGAAAGATCTGATAAATGATGAACCGCAAATTGCAGTTGAAGCCTTAACTTTTTTCGACATTTAGATCTTTTTTTTGCACAGACTATTCTTAGCTTAACTTTTGAAACGGAAAGCATAAAGTATTACTTTGTCTTTCAAAGTTGGCAATTTATTTTTGTTCGGTTAATAGTATTTTCTTAAAGCAGTTTTTCAACGTTTCCTTTTTATCTGAAGGAGTTTAAATTAATTTCAAGATAATTAAAAAACTCTCTGAAATATTTTCGGGGAAACTATGATTTTTAAAATTTTCCTATCATATGCACCATTTTGTGCATGCTTTAAATCATATTGTAGCACTTTTAGAATCCTGGTATAGTTCTATGTTTGCATTTACATGTGTTTAATATTTTGTAAAAATTTAAGTTTGCCAAAAATTACGCCAGTAAAGTACTTCATCTGGTTCTTAGTGTTTTATTTATTTTTTGCATTTTTCTAGTTTTCAGATTTTATGCATGCATTTTTTATATGTTCAGTGTGTTTCAGTATGTTTTAGGTGTGCTTAAAACAAATTACGATATTTTTGGTGTGCCATTTTTAATACGTCGAAGCATTGAAAGAATTTCAAATTTGTTCAAAATCCTTCCGTTACATATTATTTAGTAATGGCGAGTAATTTTATTTCCGGTATTTTCTATTTGTGGACATAAAGGCACGTTTCTAATTGAGTAGAATTAAGCTGCGTTATTTTTTGTAATTTTCCCCGCTATTTTCTTTAGTTATAATTTTGTTATGTGTGTCAGTATCGAAAATATTATCGTAGTGTAAGAATTTGTTACTCCATTTTTTTATTTATATCAATGAAATAATAAAATCCACGTTTAAATAAGTAAAGATGTAACGTATTTTCTAAGTAATTATTCTTTAACCTTCCAGCGGGCGCCTTACGCAAATTTTACGACATATCAAGCATTGTATTACATATATATAAAATGATTTCATTGTTGTAGTCGTTAAATAAGGAACAGGCCGAGTTATTAACTATTTATTATCAAAATATTTAAGTCAACTTTAGGAGAGTGGCGACATACGTGCATCTTTGTTTAGGTTTTCAAGTCAAAACAAAACAGAAAATCTCTGCATTTTCTCAGATAAGGGATTTAAAATATAGACACGTGATCAAAACGAAGGGAATAATAGCTGTTTTGAGTAAATTACGCGAGTGTTTTAGGGAAAAGTATGGCGCCAACAAGTCGCTGATATCGCGATTTATGTGGGCGCGTGGAAGCGATTAAAATATTCTTTTAGTAATAAATATGCCAAAACGCGAGATTTAATATACCTCCAGCGCGGGTAAAAAACGAAACTACAGTTTAAGAAAAGTGATTTTGGAATGCAATAATATTGTACTAAAATTTTAAAACATATAATTCAGAATTTAAAGTAAAATTAAGTGAGATTATTACATATATATCGTGTTATTTTACAAAAATAAATGCAAATTTTATTTGTTATCTGTATTTATTAGCCTAATAGTAAACAAAGATATTATAAATAAAATTGCTCTTAAATATATAAAATAACGATATAAATATGCAATAGTATGCACAATTCAAGTATCTCTTGTAAACGCGCGCTCGCTGGAAGGTTAAATGCGGTTAGACTTAAAAGCGATGGGGCAGCACCGTGTTTATAAGTCATACCGAAATGTGTTTTACTCAAATTTAATTTTTTATCAAGTAACTGATAATTTTTTACTTTCTCGTATACGAAGTATACAAAGAGAAAGTATTGTAATCGTCAAAAAATTCGAACTCGAGATTTTGACGAATCTTCACGTTTTAGAGCTCCCTGAATCCGAAAAACACAATTTTGGAATTATGTCTGTGTGTCTGTATGTCTGTGAACACGATTACTCGAAAACTATTAGAGCTACGGGGATGAAATTTGGTATGTGGTCTTTAAACATAATTTGTAGCTTTCTATCAAATTTTGGACAAAATCCGTCCACGGGAAGTCTGCCTGTCTATCCGTCCGCGGTCCTGCGAACACTATAACTCAAAAACTTGAATAGCTAGATGAATACAATTTGGTATACAGTTTTATCGTCATGAATGTAGGTCCGTATCAAATTTTGGGCCAAATCCGTCAAAAGGTTGACTGTCTGTCGGTCTGTATAAGCGCATCTCCAACGAGTCCGCTATCTCCACGCGCATGCGTATTGAACGCAATCTTCTGTGCACGATATTTATTGACTCCTGATTGGAGCTTTTTTTTCATCCGATTCTCCATGCGCATGCGTACTTGGTAGCAATCTGTGCACGCGGAAGGATTGTCCTTGAACCAAGAAAGAGTAGAAATCGGTATTCATTTAATCGGAACGCATCTCTTCGAATTTGATTTTTTACCTAAATATTTTCTGATAGTCATTGGATCCTTGTTTACAATAGGTTCGAATTTTTTTATCCACGCGGGGGGAGTGGAAACAACACCTTTTTCGAGAAGTATACGAGAAAGTTTAGGGGAGACCACTCCCGCTGGTTTTACTCTATGATTAAGGTAATCATATATTTCCTATCTGTTCCTTACGATTTTCGAACTGCAGCGATAATAATTTTAATGGACTTAATCACACAAAGATACGATATGTGTATAGAAAAATTAGTACCATTGGTAAGATAAAAATAGATTCGAACTTCTAGTCCAGAACACTGCAATATGATAATTTTTAGGCTTGATTCTTCTGGCTGTATTTCATCAGCCGTTACATTCTCTGCGTAACAACTTTTACATCAAGATATTCACAGAAAGTGTTATTCTAAATCATTATATTAATGAAAGCTAAAGTGAGAGGAAAATTTTGCTTCGGAATTAATGGTCAAAGAAAGCAATTTTGACGTAGAATTACGTCTATCCATAGCGGTCTAATGGTGTGTCGAGAAAGGAAAAGAATATGACGCTTTTCGCGCTAAAGTTAAACGCTTATAGCTCCGCAACCAAATAACATAGAGAGTTGGTTTTAGTTTCATTTAACAGCAAAAGGTAGACACTGAAGATTGCCAAAAGAATTTTAGAGTTTGGAATTACGGTTTAGTCACAGTCCAGCTGCAAAGTTGGTGAAAGTCACTAAAAATTTCGATGACGTCACAGACCGATGCGAGCGCATGTAGATTAAGGCAATTCACTCATCGATTGCGCGAAATATTACTCAAGAATTGTTGAATTACGTCGAATTTCGTGTTAAAGTTATACGCTTATAGCTCCGCAACCAAATAACATTGAGAGTTGGTTTTAGTTTCATTTAACAGAGAAAGGTAGACATTGAAGATTGCAAAAATAATTTTAGAATTTGTAATTACGGTTTAGTCACAGTCGAATTTCAAAGTTGGTAAAAATCGCGAAGAATTTTACATAGATATTCACATTAGACTAAAAGTCACTATTAACTATAGACTATAGAGTTAATAGTCACGTAGAGCTACTTTAGTCACAGAAAGTCAGTCGAGAAAAGCAAGTAAGTCTACGCCCCTCAATCCCAGCGGCCGTTTCGCAGAGACAGCCTCCTGTCAATTTTTTTTTATCGTAACTAGTAGCATTGGCAAAAGTACGAGAGTGAAAGATTTGATTAAACAATAAAAATGTTTTGAATTCCAATATGACAGTAGAAAGCATTATTATAAATTGTGATTGAAATTAATTTAAAAATGTTTATTGAAATTGGAGAAATAAGTTGTACGGAAATAGCAATGGTATCCCTGAAAAGCTAACTTCTTTCATTTTAAAATGATGATTCTATGCGACTATATGTTCCGAAGTTATTGAGGAAAAACGTTAAAATTTCGATAAACTTTCAATTAAAAATCTTATTAAAATTTATAAAAGCCTTACTTGTGAGCACCTAGTACCCAAGCAGTATTTACTTGCCAAATTTGGTAGGTCTAGCACCAATGGTCTACTCTGTAGAGCGTTGCATTTTATGCTTAAAACATCACTCAGTTTACATTAAGATGACCAGCATCAGGTTAAAAAACGTGTATTGTTTGATTGGTTGGTTGTGTTGGTTTTTTTGGCGCAAGAGCCCTGAAGTTGACCATACTGCGCCAGAAAAATGTGAAATCATGTCAAATTAAAAGAATACGATTGCATATATATAAAAACCGATGTAAAAAGCTTTCAGTTAAAACTGAACTATGTTTAAATAAGAGAATAAAAACTGATTCCTTTAAAAAGTGCAAACTTGTATTGAAGAATTGAATGTATGCCATATATTTATCGTGACCCAATGGCTAATTTCTGAGCCTTTAGAGTTAAGTATATATTCCAGGTGGAAAGAATGCTTCAAAAGACGTAAATAATTATATTTTATGTTTGAGTCAATAAATGTACTGCTTAATTTTTTTCATTCAGAAATCGAAAATTTTATGCAATCTACCCGTCCCTTTAGATATGTTTAGTAAACTATTCTTGACATGCTAACATTTTAAGCAAAATAAGTTCCACTCTTCTACGACTACATTATGAAGTTTTGAATATCGCTGACGTAGACCACTTTACACCTTTTCAATAGCGTCTTGAAGTCGATCCACTAATCAATGAACAGCACTTGCTCGAAGAGGCCGCTGATTGGTTAAAAATCAGAAATTCGAAGCTCTAGAACTCGCTCAGTTTTAGTCGCAGAAGTGTGGGACTTTTTTTGTTTACAATTTTAGAATGTCAAAATTATTTTACTAAATATGATTGATAGGACCGAGTGGCCGTATAAAAAATTAGAAATGGTATTTTTTTCATATATTTAGTGACTCAAAAAACATACATTATAATTCTTCCCTTCATAATTATTATTTTAAACCGATCAACGACCACCTCAACCCGTTGTTTGACGGAACTTTCTCGAGGCAGCAATTGACATGGCTAGATTGGATGAATTGATAGATTTTAATATAACGTGCAAATTTATACTTCAATAACTGCAGAATGGACCTTATGCACCGTTTGGGCTCGAGAGTATAGAAAAAGAGCTGTGGCGGGATAAACAAAACGATCGGCCTATAAGCGACTCAGAAATAAAAGCAGTTCTGAGTCAGCTGTTTAAGACTGACCACTGGCTGCCGCCGGCAGGTCACGTGTCGGAGGATGTGACGTCACATGCATAAGGTCCATTGCAATTGCAATCTATGAAACAAATAGGTTCCTGTTTGAAAAAGATCTGATTTCACTTTCATCTTTTCTACGCAAACGGCATCTTTCTATTATCACTCATTGCCGAATTATGTATTTTTACACTAGCTCCTGATTTCTGAATCGCCCTATTTATTGGATTTTGTCGAAATCAAAATGCTACCGTGTTTCCCCAAAAGCCAGACCCTGCAGTGGCGTTGCTAAAGGGGAGGAAAGGCTGTCCACCCCGGACGTCCTTTCGAGAGGGGTGGCAAAATCATGCATATAGGGAAACAATTTTACAACTAAGAAGAACAGAGCTAGCTCAGACATTCTGTACATAAGTAAAAAAACAAACGTAATTAATTGTAATTCCTATTTTTCGCCTTTTTCCGGTAAAATGAAATATGTGAAAGAAAGACTGGCGATGGACACGCCCTTTCACAACCCATCTACTCAGGTCGAGAACGTCAAACGGCGAATTGCGTTACTGCGATCGACGTTCAGAAGGTAAGTTTGGTGATGCTTTTTCGCAAGGAAGCCTCATTATAATCCAAAAACATACAATGGCATAACAAAATACAACTTTTGGCTATTTTCCCACATATTCGCCACCGACATTGATACATTTGTCGTACCGTGAAATTAATTTCAAGGAACCATCCTGGTAAAAATCGGTGCCAGAGAGCGAAGGAAGTTCTTCACAGCCCGCTGCATCTCTTCATGGCTTCGGAAGTAACGTCCCGATAGTGCTGACTTCAATGCAGGAAAAAGGTGAAAGCTTGATGGGGAAAGATCGGGGCTATAAACAGGATGATCCACTCTCTCCCGTGACGTCCCGGTGGCCTAGTGGTAAGGTCTCGGGTCCCGAGGGTTCCAGGTTCGAAACCCGATTCCATTGAAGATCCGTCGTGTATTGGGCCTGCTGCACCTTAAATCATGCGTATGGGTCCAAACGTCCTCTCACTGGTGTGGTGCGGAAGCTTGGAGAGGAGGTTATCAGGTGTGGCCTTCGTCATCTGACCACGGTTTAAAATTACGAGAACAAAACCCCTAGAGGCTTATTGCCATTCTTGCAGTTTTGTGATCAGCGTGAGGTCCTTCGGCACCCATCTTCACCTTTTTCCTGTATTGAAGTCAGCACTATCGGGGCGTCACTTCCGAAGCAATGAAGAGGTGCGGTGGGCTGTGAAGAACTTCCTTCGCTCGCTGGGCACCGATTTTTACCGGGATGATTTCTTGAAATTGATATCACGGTACGACAAATGTACCATTGTAGGTGGCGAATATGTGGGAAAATAGTCAAAAGTTTGCATTTTGTTATGCCATTGTATGTTTTTGGATTATAATGAAGCTTCCTTGCGAAAAAGCATCACCAAACTTACTTTCGGAACGTCCCCCGTAATAAAATGTTTCTTTCTGGAAATTATTTTTATTTTATTTTGAGATCTATGCACCCTATGTACCTTGTAAAGCAGTGATGCACAAACTATTTTAATTTCCGACCCCCTCACTTTGTGTAAAATTTTTTTCGACCCCTCTGGAATTATAATATAGGCCTTTTGAAGAAAAGGCTTATATTTTTTATTATAAAATAAATTTCTTTGAATTTAACGACCCACAAAAATTTTCTAGCGGCCCCCAGAGAAGTCGCGACTCATGGTTTACGCACCACTGTTGTAAAGTCCCGGATCTAGTTACAATTAAATGTTTTAAAAATTGAATCGAGCGTCTGGGTATAGTGACTTTTCCGTACATATACGTTTCCGTACAAGTCATAAAACTGTCCATTAACGCTCTTTTGACAGACGTTTTTGCAACTGATAAGAACACGTTTCTACAGTGGTTGCAACACTTTAAACATTATCTTCAATCGTGACATTTGGCGAAATTTGACATTCGAAAATTATGGGATGATATTTGTTCTCGTACATAATACTAGCAGAATGCAAGGCGTTGTTCTGTCTTTTTAGTATCAAAATTTTACGGGTGACTAGAAACGTAACTATGTTATATAAAAACATGCTATTTATATAGAACGGAAAAATATAAATTTAATGGAAATTAAAATTTATGCGAAAATGTTTTAGGTTTTTCAACGTCATTTTTTTTTAAATAAAGATGTTGATAAAGGTATTTTTTTAAGAAATATTTTAATATTAAGTATATTTGTATAATATTGTAGTCGAAGTAAATATTGAACGAAAGAAATTATTTTTTTTGTTTGAATTATTATTGGTGAAAATACTAAATAAAATGTCTTGAAAAAGAAACTATATTTCCCCAAAACAATATCAAGACAATTATTTTAAGAAAATCATTTAAGTAAGATGCCAAAATTTTTCCAAACGTTGAATTTTGAAAACAATAAGTTTTTCTTTTTCTCATTTTGTCTTACTCGATATGTTCAAAAGAAAAGAAACCCGAATTATAACAACTGCGACTTATTAAATGGTAGAAAATGAGTGACAAGTGAGAGAAACATAAATATTTCACGCAATTGATCAGTTGCTGCAATGAAAATCTGTGGGAGATATTAGATAAGTTAAAGCTTAATCTTATTCTAGATGCATCATTGAATGGTAAACGAAATATATTGCTGGCAGTAAAAGATACAAACCAAAAATTTTAATGAATTAAAAAAATATATAAAATAATTCATTCAGTTTGAGGAAGTGAAAGAAGTTAAGACTTCAGAATGCAAAGTAAATACTATTTTTATTTATGCTCGATAAATCAAAATTACAGTAATTAAAAATAGAATAAACTGCATTTTTTTAGTTTTTTTTACTTTGTTTTAGTATTTAGTTTGATTTTTAAGTATTTTATTCTTGATTATTTTAAATAACATATTTTATATTTAATAATATTTTAAAATGCCTCTCTGTGGTGCATCTTCCCTCTTTTCACAGTATATCTGTGTGAAAATTGATAGCTCTAAGTTTGACAATCTGACATGTAGAGCGCCAATAAACACACTAATAGAGATGTTAGCGCTTACAGCTTTCCAAAAATTATATGAGTTTATAATTAAATTCTAGTTAATTTATAGACGAAATGAATGTTATTAAAATGATGGTCTAACCAGTGGGTCGCCAAAAGCGGCTAATATTATATAAAAATATAAATAACTAATATGAAAAAGCATATTTTTTATGAAAAATATGAAGGTTTTATTTTTTGTTTTAATCTTTTATTCACATTCACTTACATGATTTTAAATTATTTAGTTTTTCCTTTGTATTTTCATAAAAATTTAGGACAAAACTATATAAATTAAGAATTTCTATACCTTTAGACTGTCCGATCGTATTTCATTAATATGTTAAATAATTTATATAAGTTCTCTCAGGAATATTTAAGAGACTTTTAAACATCTATCTCTTATGAAGTCCAGAGAAACTTTCTTTTTTGGGTCCGCTCGCCAAACATACTTGCTAAGAGATAGAATTCTAGCAAACCTACACTAACCCCTCTTGTGGGATGACCTACAGAAGATTTATTGCGCCTTAATGAGTTGTACGGAAACGTAACGTACGCAAATGTCATACAATCCTGTTCGTTGCAACGAGAAAGTAAAAAAAAAATGACGAAGGCTCTCTTTTTCAAACCGCCGCTTATGTTAAAGGCGTAGGACTACTTTAGTCGCGTGACTCTTTTCCGATTTTCAATTTTTTTTTCGTAACTTTTCTTGTTACCGTTTATCTCTAAAATAAGATATTAGTTATGTTTTTAACATATGTAGTTACCGAGATATAGAGGATCGCGTCACCAAGTCATGCGTATTTTTGCCCAACTGTGCGACTCAGTAGTCACTGAACAACAATTCCGATTTTCAATTTTTTTTGTAACTTCTGTTGTCACCCTTTATCTCTAAAATAAGACATTAGTTATGTTTTTGACATATGTAGTTACCGAGATATAGAGGATCTCCCATACAAAGCTTTTTGTGGCTTTTCGGCGTGTGAATCAAATTCCTTCCTGAGACCCCAATGGGAGGAACATAGTCCTACGTTAAACACTTGCTGTAATGTAGATTAATATAATAAGTGATTTTCTATTCAGACAAAATAAATGTAAAAATGCAGATTAACTCACAACGGGTCCCAATTTCCGTGGGTAAAAATAAAACAGTCTTTGAAAAAAATACGCTTTTCTTTATTCCGAGCCGGCGCCTCCTATCCCCGCCCGGTATCGATAATAAATATTAAAAGAAAGATAAGTATATTATTTTAGATAGAAAATTAATAATCTTTGCATATTTAGAAACATTGATATATTTCTATAATTTTTTTAAATTTCATACCTTTTTTTAATAAAATAAAGTGTTTGGATTTTAAGCAGAAAAATATATTTTCCTTAAGTCTTATATCATTATTTAATGTCCATGCGGAAAATCAGTCTCAAAGTTAATAAAGGCTCCGTTAGATAGGGTTACCATACGTCCCGTATTTCACTACTCAGTCCCGTATTATTATTTGTCCCGTTTTCACTGCGTGAGTCTAATAAAGCTATGCGATTGCGTATTTACCATTCCAGACCACAATGCAAATGTGGAGAGAATATTTTCACTGATGTCAATTCAATTTTAAAATGACTTGCGCCCGATTTTATAATTTTGCGAAAGAAGAAAATGATATAATATAGTACCTTTAAAATATGACTGGGCTAAAAAGGATATTAGCCTTGCATTTTTCTCATTAGTTTGCGTGTTCATTTTATTAGATTACTTAAACTCGATCGATTTTTTTTTATCAGAGCAAATAAACCATTATCCTTTTTTCATATTTTACACTTTTTTTACATATTTTACACATTACACTTTTTCATATTTTATTTATTTAGTAACTTAAACGTCCTGTATCATTGCCTGGCAATTATGGCAACAGAAAAAAATGTCTTTTGATCTTCGAATCAACTCGAATAATCAAGTTTGATTCATGGAGGTATGAATAAAAGGAGGGAACATGGTATATCTTCAAGCACTGTCGCAATTGAAGTAACTGTCAGGGAGCGGCGGCCATGTTGGATACACCATGAGAAGTAATGACTCAGGGTAATATGGGTGAAAATTTTCCCTGTTTTACTCTTCTCCCTTAAATTGATAATAAATATAAGACTATATAAATATTTATTTTCTATCCCGGAAATTTAAAAATACAGCCCAATACAATTTTGTTTTATTTTAAGCTTGAGATTTCCAAAGAATAACAGAAATTTCTTTGGTTCAAACTATGCAGCTAGATCCTTATAGTACATGAAAATTTTTGTTATTTATAAAAATAAATTGCGCATAAAAGTTTTAAAAAGATAAATATTTGTTGAAACAAAAGTTAAGGTTTAAAAAAAAACCCTCCTAAAATGAAGATCCTTATTTTTTTATATTATAAAAGCTTTAGATTTCCAAAGAATATCACAAATTTCTTAAGTAGAAATTATGGAGCTAGATTCTTATACAAGTTTTATTATTTTTTAACAAATTAAGTTTTAAATAGATAACTTTTATTTTTGCAAATATTATTTATGATAAAAAGGTAAGGTTTAAAATGAAAATCTGCATATTATATTATTAAAGTACCTTTATTTAAAACAAAATAAACATTAAATTCATAACATATTTTTAAGACATATTCTTTTCTATCCAAGAAATTTAAAATTTCAGCCCAAGGTAGGAATTTTGTTTTATTTTAAGCTTCAGATTTTTAAAACTATGCTAAGCAAGGTTTTTCAAAACCTTTTTGAAAGGAAAAATGTATATATTTATACATATTATAAAACAACCATTTACTTAAAACAAACGAAAAAATATTACTTTATTAAATCAATATTCAACTAATTATATAATTTATATTTTAGTTTCATTGAAATGAATACAGAGACACTTAAAACAATGTTCAAAACTTTTATTAATATACATATTATCAAAATACTCTTCCAGATTATTATAGAGTAATGATTATTCGCCTTTAAAATTTACAATATGTTTAAAAAACTGACGAACAGATTCCTTATTTATAGCAAGGTTTTTGCAGTAATATGACAAACGAACTTTAAAATATTGAAATATTACGCAGCGCATAAGGTGAACAAGATGATTTTCTGTTGGCTCAGTATCAAATTGATGCTGATTCAATATTGAAAAATAACTTCGTGATTGAATCCTATTCAGGACTTCAGGTGCTTTACTCATAATAATTAATTTTGAATTTTCAGATTCATTTTTTATAATGTGTTGTCGAAAAACAATTTCACATTCTTTACAAATGCCAAAAACATCATTTGACGGATGTATAAGCTTTCCTTCTGATTTGTACGAGACTAATGATAAGGATGTTGGAATATTTTCTGGATAAAGCGCAGAGATACATGAAGAGCACTTCAATGAGACACTTAACTTTATTACAATAAAACCTGCAATGTAATAAACAATATCGTTTGTGCATTCACTTAAAAAACCACATGGTAGAGCCATTTCTGTTGGTTGCTCATCGACTGAAGATTCATGTTCCACCATAGATGTGCACTGCGTAGTTACGTTTATCACTGTTTTAGATGAAACAGAGCTAGAAACTGTTAAAATTTTTACATCTGTTAGTGGAATACAGTTTCCGGATGCAGTACATTTAATCTCAGCATTTACAAGCAATTTCCGATACGCAGAACGAAACTGACGTGCAGTGGGATTATCGTTGCTTCCTCCGTGAAACCGAACTGCGGAAAACAACAATTCAACATGGTCTTGACTTACCTTGTATAATGGAAAGTAGATAAGATCAGGACGTTCGGAAGAAATCATCTTTGCTACAATAGCTTCAAAACTTTTTATGCATATAAGAAAGCCTAGGAAGCCAGTTTTTCTCCTCGATTCCAAAATTGGGAGACCACCACGGCTTTCCTTAAGTGAAAGTATATACGCTTTTGCTTTATGCATGAATTGTAAATACAAATCAGCATTTTGCTTGGAAACTGCTTTTTTGTATCCATGCTGTCGAATGGACCTAGAATTTAAAACGTCAAACAGAGTATTAATCAGTCTTAAAAATTCAACTGTTGCTTCACTCCCTATAAAATCCTGCAATTTAAGTTTGTTGTGGCAGTAGTCAATGGCATCAGCAACACTTGAACTAAATAATTGTGCAGCCAGTTTTACTTTCATCTTTTGTTTTGAAAACTTTATATGTCCTCCCCTCAACTTATTGCCCAAGTGAACACCTTCACTTTCTTGCAATTTGTGCAGGGCTTCCACATATTTCCAGTCAATTATTTCTGAAGAGAAAAGACACCTTTTCTCTCCAAATGTGTTTCGTACAAGTTTTAACATATGTGGCGGATCTGGAAAAACTGCAATTTCTTGATTCGAATCGCTAGGATGAGGAAAACAAGTTTTCAATGAATTCACATCATCAAAATTACATCCAAGTTGTTTGGCCATTGAAAAATTATTTGAGAGGCCATCAAAAGTTAACGAAACTACATTCACGTTATTTTGATGCAACAGAGATAAACAATGTTTTATGAGCGTCTGTTTTTGGGTGGAACTTAATCCATTTGACAAAAAATAACCAATTGGTAATTTCCAATGACTGTTTATGCACACTAAAAGCAAAACAAATGCTTCCTTAGCCAATGGCAGGCTATCATCATCAGTTTCATCGAATCCTAAGTTTATTAGGCCATGAACTTCTTTACCATCAAATTCTGCTTGCTGGCGGATGGACATTTCATCCATTATCAATGAAAAAAACAAGGGATTAGGTGAATTTCTAATCTTTAATGCTAAAGCATCAATTGCTTCTTTCGTGAAACCTGGTGCTGCATCTATGTGTTGGTACCAGCGACTTAAAGTTTTGTGATGAGGGAGAGCTAATCCAAAAGTAGACCGAACATACTCGTATGCCCTCGGCGAGTAAAAGTTTAAGGTCAAAGCGAATGACCGCAACTCTGCTGAATAGTTTTGAGGCAAAGACAATTTAGTGACAGTTGCTAACTGGCGACTTATAAACTCCTTATTAACAGATGTCACAGTTGACAGCACATGCAAAGCATCGTCATCTAAAAAATCTTTCTTTTTCAGATGCGCAAGTAATTCTGACAGATTTTTAACTTTTTTTTCATAACGACGAACTTTTTGTTGTAAAACTTTAAGTTTTTTATTTTTTTTTCTCAATAATATCCCCAAGTTCGGCCACTTTGCGCTTGTATACTGCTTTGGTAGGGGACTCCGATGAACAACCGAGTACTTCTAATTCAGTTGCAGCTGACTCTACTCCAGTTGTTGCCTGCTGTACTATCTTGGAATGGGCTGGTTCGAAGACTGCTCGGGTTGGCAACTTCCTCAATTTTACCACCTAAAAAATGTAAAGAACAATTACTTATTTTGGAAAAATAACAAAAAAAAACATGAAATCCCCTCCGATCTAGCTCCAAACCTTCTAGTTTAAAAATTTAGTGGAATATTTTTTGTACGAATTCTCAGCATGAAGCCAAACGTTAATTTTTTTTGTCGGAAAAGTTGATAAATTGTTGTAAAAATTAACAAAATACAACAAATTGAAAAATTACTGAAAATATTCTATTATTATAAAGCATAACTTTAATAAATTGTGAATAGGCTTCATAAACATTGTCTAAAACCTGTCATGAAATTAATAAAAAATAAAATGGTGTGAACTTCATTCAACTTTCCCATGTTAGCTCTTTAGATACAAATTTTAAAAAATAAAATAAGTTATAACTTCATATGTTCATTAGATCAAAAATGTCAAAGCGTTCATTTGTTCCTAAAACCAAATTTGTATATTTAAATTATTTACTAGAAAAAATTTTAATGTAAAAATCTAAATTATTATTTCTTTGCCAAAACAAATTCGAACTACTGTTGAAATTAAAGCTATTGGTTAAAAACTATTAAATAAATAATGCAAAGTTTATATTTCATGCTATGCTTAAACTAAATTGAAATAAGTATAAATTAACAATATTATTTAAGTAATAATATTCAAATCTACAAATTGTGGAAGTGAACATGATTTTCTTTGTCGATATTCCATAAACCAATTAAAACAAGGTTGAGCTAGGTTTACAGTGAAAAGGTAATAAAATGTGCATCCAGAATACTCGCTCTGCCTCCAGCTAATAAAT
>BGPR01001732.1:0-16544 GCA_013235015.1 Araneus ventricosus
GAAGTAAATATTGGAGGGGACGGGACAGTATTCCTAATCTATTTTAAATGTTTTGATGCAATGAACTTACTGCTTATCCAGAAGTTTTTAAATTGAAAAGTTGCTGTGTTTTGGCATTTAGCTTGCCAGATAGCACTGGGGGCAAACAGTATATATACTTGACTGGCTTTTATCAACTGTATATTAACTAAATTGTGATGTTTGTTTTATTTTTAAATTATGCCTGTCACATACGTACACACTGTTTATAGTTCTGTTTTTCATTATTGTTTTCTCTCTCTATTCATTTTAGGCATTAGTATGCAGGTCATTCATCCAGCAACCGAAAGTGACTTTTTGAAATTTGTTGAAGTGCCTTTGGTTATGGTTAATGAAAACAAAGATTTGTATGAATCTGCTGTTCTTCCTTACTTTAAATCGATTTCAGAGAAGGTATTGCTGCTTTTTCTTACACTTAATTTTAATTATGCAAAAAATTTTTTGTTTAATGTAACTTGTTCTTAGATCATGATGATAAGTAATCTTTTTAATATGATAATTTTCACTTAACACTCATATATATGCAAGAGAATAAAGAAAGTATCATATTGCTGATATGTCTTTTCTGTGATGCAGTCTATGTGGATTAATAAGGTTTTCCTTGACTTCATGCCTTTTGAAACTCTTAGCACTTTAATTTATTTTTACAATTTTTGGTAACTTGTGTCTAAATTTCAAGTTTGATTTATAATAAAATTCACCAAATTGTTCGTTTTGAATGCAACTGCTGTGTGTTGATAAAAATATTTGGATGAAACAAACCATTAATTTCTAAATTGCAAACATTTTGCATTGCTGTTTTTTAAAATTAAATATTCCATATTTAAGTGGATAATAGAAATCGATCTTTTTTATTCACTTTCCTCTTGTGGGTTTTTTAAAGAATTATGTAATTTTTTCAGTTTCCAATATTTTGTTTTGTGAAATTTAGTTCCACTCTTTTTCTTGTGCGTAGAAGGTAGTATTAATAAATTTATCCATTTCTGATTTATAATTTTTTTTAATAAAAATTTTACATCTGTTAGAATTGCACAGATTTTAAATCATTCTTATCCACATATTTTGTTTAAAACTAATTTGAAGCTCTTCTTGAAATGATATTTTTTGAATCATTGAAAAGTCCATTTAATATTGCTCATCTTACATGGAAAAAGTATAATGCAGGGTTCCCACGGTCCTTGAAAGTCCTTGAGAATCCTTGAAATTTTTTTGATGAAATTAGGTCCTTGAAAGTCATTGAAAAAAGGATGAGGTCCTTGAATTTTTAAGCGACCACAGATAATCTCCGCCCCCATTTTTTCCTCAATGTGAAATATGAAGGTCACCGAAAATACTCTGGGAATGCACTCGTGTTTCTCCTCTCCGCTTATCACCCTCTGCAGAGTAAAATAGTTCTCTGAGCACCCTGCCCCCCCCCCCTCAAAAACCGCAATGAGGGCTGACAATCTTGAGGGGTTTTATTTGAAAGAAATTGGTTCGGGGTTGAAATGCTAATGGCCAGTTTTGAGGATTACGGCGAACTTTCCCTAACAGTTCTAGGAAATATCCCTTTCCCCCAAGGTGGAAATTTTTACAGAGTGGGACGTTCTTGAACCTTAGGTTGGTTGCACATTACGCTTCGGACCTTTCAGTATTTAGAGTTAATTTTGCTGCTTAGACTTGAAACTTATATCTAGGTGGGGGTTAAATATCAGCGACTTATTTTTATCTATTTCAACTGTTTAAAATTTTAATCAAGCATGTATTGATAGCTACTTTTGATTATTGTCTCTTTAGAAGATCAAAAATAAAATTAATTTTGATTTAAAAATTTAGTTTTTATTCTGTTTGAATCATTGTTACATTGTGATTGAATTACTAAAATGGCAAGGTTTGATCTTAAAAGCTATATAATATAAAGATTTATAAAAGATCTGTTCCAAAAAGCATAAAATAGTTATTAATTGTGAATTTCTTTAGTGTTCAATTGAGATTGACTTTTGGATATTCAAGATAAATTAGATACATTTTTTGATTTCGTCTCAATATATTTCAAGTTTTCAGTTAAGATTCTATTGTTATTCATTATTGCTTCTACACTGTCTCTTGTCCTATTGACATCAAATATAAAAAAAATCATGGTTGTTTTTTTGAAAATTTTTTATAACTTATTTTTATTATTATTATTTTTTATATTATTTTAATTTGTAGTTTGATTCCTGTAAAATCAGAACAACTAAAATATCAAGTGTATTGACATGTTTTATAATTTTTCAAGTGAAAAATTCAGTTATGTACAATTTCTACAATATGTAATTTTATTGTCCTCGAATTTTCCGTGAAAGGTCCTTGAATTTTCTTAAAAAGTCCTTGAAAGTCCTTGAATTTTTTCCTTTAATAAGAGTGGGAACCCTGGCCTATGTTCATCCCTATCTTTGCAAGAGACCTTTTTTGTGATTTCTCTGTTATAATATTCCTTACTATACATAATTTGTACAACTCGGTTCAGACCATTTTACATATTGAATTGATTATTTTGGAAACCATTCGTTATGCATATAAAAAAATCTCAGACTATCAGGATTTATCCAAAAATAATGGAAGCATAAAATCCATTCTAATTTTTAAAGTTACAAATTCCGTTCTTTAATTCAAGTGAAAATGAGAAAAATGTAGTAGAAATAGTTGATACTGATTTTTCTGTGTTATTAACAAGTTAATGCCCAAATTAAATTTATTATTTTTCAGAAAGTGTCTTAAATGTTGCATCACTTCATACAAAGTATTTATTTGAAGAAAATGAAAGTCATAGGCAGTATTGTTTTATTCTGAAAAATAGGACAGATATAAAGTTTGGCTTGTACGTAAGGATGAACAATGAAAGACCAAGCACAATTTTTTCTACTAGAGGTAAGATTATCATTATTTATTGCAGTAAAAAATCCCCAAAAGATGAATCGTATTTTGCATAGAGCTTCATTATAAAAATTTGTATAACCTTAATTAATTTCTATGATTAGTATACATTTTTCTTTTAAATTTAATGGAATTTACTTTTAACTAAATCTTTCCGGATAATTATTTTGCTAAATCAAACAAAGGTATTTTATTTTTGGTTAATGTGGAGTTTACGGTACCCACTTACTTTGTTCCTCTTAGGATCGCCAACTCTTTGTCACCAAGAACGGAGATGGGAAAGCATTTGTTTTGGTAGCACAATAATATTTTTAAGGAATGACTTGTGCAGAAATTAATCTTTTCATTGGTGTTTTGCAAATCATGCCATATTGCGCCTTGTTTCGATTGGACTGTTTGTTCGTCTCTTCGATGTGATTGGTCGATTCATTTGAATTTGAATAAAACTGTTTGGAATTCTTCGGTTTGAATATTGGTTCAGTACTGTGTATTTTATTTTGTGTGTTTTGGTTCTCAATGAATAAGCAGAGCTACGAGTATTCTGGTATGCTGAAAGCAAAGGCATTGATGTTTTTTAAGTTAAAAAAATTTGCCCGGTACAAGCTTGAAATGCCGTAGGCATTGCGTGTGGAAATTCTTGTTTTGGGAATTTTTAAAAAAACCTAGATTCCTAATGTTCAGTGAAAAAGCGAAGCTACTAGATTCCTGCTATGCTGAAAGTGAAGCCTCTGATGTTTTTTTAAGTTAACAAAAATTTGTCCGGTAACACTTGAAATGCTTCAGGTATTGCGTGCTCAATCTCTCCTTTTCAGGTGACTCATGCACAAGAGAGAAATAAAAAGCGCACAGCATATCCAAAACAGTATTTGGTAATGGCACATGAAATTGCGCCAAGAAAAATTGGTGAGAAACAGGTAGGTACTGTAAACTCCACATTTACCTTATTTATTCTAAGCATTGAAAGTGTGCACTCTTTCCGTACTTCCATCCAAAATCTGTTTTCGTAACCTTAATCCTGTAATAACATATTCTTTTTTATCGGTTTAATATGAATTTGAACAATATTATTTCCTTTTCATAGTAGAGAGCACATATGTTTAATGCAGCTTCTATTTCAAATTGCATTAGATATATCTCAAGCGATGAAATGCATTGTTCTTTTGTTTCAAAGTGTATATTGCAAATTTTCTTGATAAGTCATCATTGAAATTCGGAATATCTTTTTCATATAGAAAAATATTGTTTTAAGTGGATTTTGCCAAAGGAGATAGATCAAGTGTAGATTCCTTTAAATATTTGAGACACAAATGTTCTTGTAATGTGTTTATTTCAGAGAATGTTTGCTGAGCTTTACAGTTGAAAAGACAGAAATTTCTGAGTTTTCTTATTATATGCTTGTTTCTTTTAAACTATCAATTCTCATTCATACTTGAAACTAAACAGCTTTCGCATGATGAAGTTATGATTAACTAATTCCACTCTTGGATTTTAATTTCGACTTCGGCATTTATTGAAGTTTCTACTTTAAAGTAATGTAGCAAGTTATAAAATTCAGTAGGAATTATTAATAAACTTGATTTCTGATAAATGATGCAAGAGTCTTGGGGGGGGGGGGGCGGAGATTTCTTCTCAAAATCTTGTAACTAATTAGTTATACTTTTTGGTCAATACAAATTGTACTACCTTTAGAATTTTATACTGCATAAATATTGTTGCGGTGATTTTGGGACTTGGAGCCTGAATTTGCCATCAAATGCTTGTTTGGGAAGTGTGAGGTTTCGTCACTCAGCAAAGCTTGGTTCTCAAGATAACAGTGACGAATCCAGGGGGGGGGGGGGCCCCGGGGGCCCCCCCCCCCCCTTAGAGCCAAGCCAGAATTCTTATTATTATTTAAAATCATTACAACTGTTTTTTCTTAATTTCCCTCTTTAAAAAAATAATAAAAACGTTTCAACGTTGATTTCTGGCTTGACAGGCTCAAAAATTTTCCTATTTTTGTAGTCATTCCACTTGTACTTGTAGCTTTGACACGGGCGAAGACATTTTTTGGCTAGTTATTTCATTGTAATTTTTATTCAGTTATAGAAAGTATTGTATTGTTCTTTATGATTCTTATTGTCAGGTGAGAAAAGTCTCTAAAGTTAAAGAGTTTTGGTTTACTTTAGCCTTGAGGTTTGACATTCGTCACAACGATACAAAATTTTTACGACATCAGCCTCCCCCCAGACACGAATCCTAGATTCGCCAATGCAAGATATAGTGAACTTCTAGGAAGTTCAATCCTTCACCTACCCAGACTATAAAAGGCAGACAGCTGCTCTGAAGTTCAGTCATAGAATTGGTTGAGCTATCCAAATCAGTGAAGTCTGGTGAGCTCTATGATCTTTTGCATATTTTGTGCGCTATTGTGATTGAGTTTTATATAAGCGTATTTCTGTACAAATTTGTATTCGTCGATGTTTTCTGTAAATAATTGTCTGCAAATTAAATTATTTTAATGCAGGGAACCTGTGTTATCGCTTGCGCCTCCTTTTGTAAGTGAAAGACAGTACATGGCACAACAATATAAAATGTTAAATAAAATTTTTTGACTATTTGCTTATTATTACTTACATTATTTTGTATTTTCATCGCACACGAATTATATTTTCTTATGCTGGTACAAACTGCTGTTAAAATTGTAAGAAACCATGATGAAAGTGAATAAATATTGGGTTTTATAAAATATAATTAACAGAAACCTTTTTGCCAAATTTTTTACTCTTTCTTCTGTAACAACATAATGTAATGTTGTAATAAAAGGAATTTTTTAATGCCACAGTAGTTGCCCATTTCCCATCCATCATATATATGCTTTTGCAATTTGTGAATGACTTTTTAAATTGGCTTGCGTTACAGAAATGCTGAAAATTTAATGTAACAGATAAACTACTTTAGGAATAATCTGAAATTTTGCATGGGAATGTAAAATAATCATCTGCAATGATTTCTGTTAAAATTTATTATGCTGACATTTAAAGACTCTTAAACATGAATTTTGATAATTTTATATATGCTGAAACATAACAATTAGATTGGTGCTAATAATTATGTTGTTTTGCAAGATATTAAATTACTTTAACATTATAGTCTCAAGATTTTTACTTATTCATAATTTCGAAATGAATTGTCTTGGAAAGATGGACTTTAAAATCCAAAATAAATTTTGATGCAATGCTGAAATCTAGTTGAAAAAATGGTTGTTGCCATTGGAAATATATATAGATGGATGCTTAATATAAAATGTATGGATATTTCAGCATGTAAACATAAAAATTTGCATGTGTAGAATTTAGTGGGTTTTATCTGGAATGTTTTTTTTTTTTTTAAATAGGTGATGTGAAATTATTTGCAGCAGATTGGAAAGCAGCAACAAAGGGTAATGGAAAGCTGAATGCAGGATACCAATGTTTTATTCAAAACAATACTTTATCCACATTGACATCTTTAGCTTTTAGAAAGGATGGTGAGTAACATTCTTTTAAACATCAAGTATTTTATAAAAGTTAGTTTTGTTTGTTGCAATTTTTTGTATCGCAACAAATATTTGAGAATAGAAATATCTGTTTTTCTTTTTAATTTCTATATTGATTGCTTGTCCTGAATTTCAAAATATGTTGAATATACATTATCTATATATTTAAAATAATTGAGAAAACAAAAGGACCAGCCCAACCACTGCGCCGATTTCAAGAATTTTCATTTCATACGAAAGCTCATGACTCTTAGATATTGTATCAATAGTCATCTGTTCTTTGCCACCCTCCATTTTTGAGAGAAATAAATAAAAAAACCCCCCACTACTTCACTGTACATTCTCTATGGGGAAAAAAACCTCGAGAGAATCTCCCAGCCCCAACCACTTTTCCGATTTTACCAATTTTTATTTTATATGAAAGTTCATGACCCCTAGATACATCATCAATCCCCACACCCTCCCTCCATTTTTGAGAGAAACCATAAAAACACTACTTCTCTGCGCATTTTCTATGGGGAAAAATTTGACAAAGTCCCCAGCCTCAACAATTGGACTTATTTCTCCAGTTTTTTTCTGCCAATTTATTTCAACACTTTGCAAACCAGTCAGAATGCTACATGCTTATTGTGCAAGTTTAAAATAGTACTTTTTATCTGTGTGCACTTCGATCAATATGGCACCTCAAGAATATTGTAAAATACCTATTGTAACCCTTTAAGACCAAGCCCGTACGATTGCGCGGTTTAGACATTAGCTTTGTTAGCCTCTCTCATCGTCAAATGACCTTGAAGGCTTAGCAGATCAACCATTAATAGCGTCAGTGGAATCTTAAAGACATTTTTGGTGTTGGTGTGGAAGACTTCTCAGAAGGCAACAAACATTACTGATGACAAACATTTATTTATGAACTATGTACAGATGAGAAACATTGCGGACTGTGAAAGCCTCACGGCAAAAATACACAAACACACCAGTCCTTACAACCTACTGATTCACAGAGAAAGAATACGCACTTATATTCACCCTTTCTGGGCGATTTACATATTCCCGATGCCATCCCGCACACTGGAAAATACCGAAAGAAAATCTGATTAGTCGCTCGTCAGATGACGTCATATCACTATCAACAACTTGTTTTCACTTTTCCATTGTGCAAGATGGCGTCGGCTCGTTTATCCCGAAGTTGTTAAGAATTTATGATTCTAATGCCAACAAGCTTATATTTCTGCTTCCTGGTTAGTTGTATGCAGTAAATGCTGGAAGAAATTATTTTTCTTGTTTCCAGAATCTCTACAGATCTATTTTTCTCATTAAATGGCAGATAATGCCCATTTTTGGGTTGCAGTCGGCATTTAATCCATTTGTTACAAAAATACGTTCGGTCTTAAAGGGGTGTGGCATGGAAACTTCCTTTAGAGCAATATCATACTGCAGTTATTGTTCTGAAAACTTTCATGCAGAAGTTTGTGTCAAAGTTGCACAAAATATTACAACTCGAATGTCTTTTTTTTTCGTTATACAGCCTATATCACTAATCTATATGCAATATATAAAACTGATAAAAGTATTGGTTGAAAGCTGCTGGCAAGAGGGTGGCACCAGTGTGGAGCATGACAAGTGCTGCTCTAGTTATTTTGAAAAGGATATGCAGATTAAATTGTATATTCATACAATGCATATTCAGAAAGTCTATTTGTCATTAAAATAATGCAAGTTATAAAAAATAAATTTGAATGAGAAATATCCATCTCGTACCTCCAAATGATGCTAATTTTTAAATTTTATCTGAGTTTAGTTTGGTTTTATTTGAGTTTTATGGTGCAAAAACGCCTTTTGGCTATGCTACACCAAACTAAGTGTTCATTGAGACAAGTATAAATGGGAAGCTTGTGTGGATTCATTAAAATATGTGAATCTGAAATAGATAAATGTGTATAGAAAATTAAATGTGTAAAATGCAAAATACTTTTTTAAATAAATTTTTAAAATGTGTCGAATGAGAGGAATGTTTACAGGATTGTGAATAAAGAAATGTTCTTAAAAAAAAACAAAAAAAAAACATCTCTTTCAACAACACCAAAACGGAAAGGGAGAGGGGGTGAATCCCGATTCTCTCACAAACCGTAATAAATTTTATATTTTGTTGAAAAAAATTCAGGCATTCAATTGGTTTTTAAATTTTTAATTGAGATGCTCCTCTTAAAAATATAAAACATGAATTTTTAACTTTGGTAGAAATCATTATATGGTTTCTATATTTTCTAACCATCAAAATACTTTTTCAAAAGACTAAGTGTTTAATAGATAAAATTTCATCAAACCAGACTTTCCTATGACAGGTATGTAACAATTTGTGAGCATAATCATTTAATGATATTCATTTTTGTTGTTGATGATGGTACTGCGTTTTGTATTCAATGGCACATTTTAGGATTAGTCCATATTAAACCTTTGAGGGAATCGGATGTGAAAGGTATTAAAATCTTTTTTAAATGCTATTTTATTTAATAACTGTTTGCCTTTTGTAACCAGTTTATTTACAATATTATTAATTCTGCCTTGATTAAATTTGAATGTGCTGTATTTCAAGCTTTACTGTAAAAGTGAACGGTACTTTTCCGTTAGCCGGGTGCAAATGTCGCCAATTGTGAACAGCCAAGTTGCCAAGAGTGAAGCGATTTTCCATTAGCCGGGCACAAATGTCGCCAAGTGAACCAAACGTGAGCCAAGTCGCCAAGAGCAAAGCGATTTTCCGTTAGCCGGGTGCAAATGTCGCCAATTGTAAACCAAACGCGAGCCAATTCGTCAAGAGAATGGTTGTAAGAAATTTGGCGGAATTCTACATTATTTGGCGATTTTTCGCTTGCGCCCGGCTAACGGAAAAGTACCAAGTGAACATAGTGAAAATCCTTCTATTTCGCCTGTTTGTATTAGATATAAGTTTTCATTTAAAATAGATTTCCTTGAACATTTTTTTTTTATTGCACATTGCAAATGTTATAATTATTAATAAACATTTAATTATTCCCAAATTGATTAGTTTGTGCCTAAACATGCCGTCAAGAAAAGTACAGTAATGTAATACCAAAAAAAATATCAATATTTTTACCAATATTTTTGTATAAATGAATAGAATAGAATTCTTAATAAAATGTTTATTATTAGCTGTTTACAATTCTCTTAACATAACATTACCAATCCTTAATCTTAGATTTTTATAAATTAACTGTTGCCATTTTATATAATTATTTCATAAACCTAACGCCTTCATTTCTTAATCACAATTTAAAACATTAAATGAATATTTGATGTGTGTAACTAGTTGAATGAAATTAAAATATACAATTAATAAATGAAGATAAAACAGTTATCTTTTGCTACACTTTAAAGCTTAATTGTTTTGATTGGTTGTGAGAAAACATTTCATCGGTACAAAGAAATGAAAGTATATGAATGTAAATAAGCAATTAACCATCTAAGTCCAAAAAATATTCCTCCCATATTGTATGGAGCTTAAGCTGAAAGATATTGTAACAAAAATCGTGTGGAGGGTGTACGTGAATGTAATCCAAGAAGCAGGACAAAAAAAAAAAAAAAGCTTTATTCTACAAAGATTTCAGTAGAACATTAAGCACAGGTAACAAAACTAAACAGCGCTTTTATAAATTAGCAACACAGATCACTAATAAATCTCAGTAACAGCACTTCAATAGCGCTAAATGTCTATTAGTTCACCAGCTTGCATTGCGGTCAAAGCCTCGAAGACTACTGATCCACTCTTGGTTTTGAGAGCTTGTGTTTTATACCTTTTCCAACAGAAAGGAAGTGACGTCTCATAGTAATCTCTCGAAGGTTCTGGATATTTCTGCTCCTAGTAGAGATAGGATCACAATTTCATGAATTTTCTAGGTTTCGTTTTGTTGCAAAAATGGTTCATTGGTTTGGCTCCCAGTAAAACCTCTGTGAAACTCTCTTCCTGGTCCTAAGATTTGCATATAAGCGAAACAACTTTACTACTTCGTAACAGAATGTATTTAAAATGAATAATATCAAGATTTGATCAATTGCAAAGAAAAAAAAATAAGAAAAGACATTAAGTTTACCAATTTAAAACTTAAATAAACTAATGTTTTCAAAGCACTCAAAGTTAAGGTTTCATTGGAATAGATTTTGGATAAATTTTAATCTTTCTTTCTTGTTAATTAAGCTCTTTACAAAAAGCTTGTATATCCCGGCTTCAAAATATTGTTCTGCCCTTTACTCCTAGGTGGTTAAGAAAAGGACGAATTTTCATTTTTCTCGATTAACCAAAGTACTCGGTAAATCGAAAATTCTGGATAAAAGAGAGCACTTAAAAATGGCCATCAGGAGACCACAAAAATTTTAACACTGGATTTTAAACATGTACAAAATAACTAAATGTGATGTTTTTAATTATGTTACTATAATTATAACCAATAAATTTGTTCAATAGATGTCACACAAGTCAGAAAATGTAATGTAAATGTTTATATGACATACGATACATAGGCTTAAACAGAAGTTTGCTCTGCCGTAAGCATGACTGACGTCGTTTAGCATTTCGTTAAAGCCAACGCTTCCGAGTCGGACAGAAAGTAGCCAATAGAAAGGCAGATGGTCTTGGAGATGAATGGAATTTCCGGCAAATGGGGACAATAAAATGGAATTTCCGATAAGAAGGGGGATGGGGGAGAAAGAGATAAGATATCGGCATGTCAGCACTGCCTACAGTAGGAATAGCTGCCGCCAAAGGTGACCTTGAAGTAATATTATTTATTTACCAAAAAAAAAAACAAACCTTCAGAAAACCGACGTTGGTTAAACGAGGTTCCGGTTAAAAGAGTTTTGGATAATCAAGATTCAACTGTATTTTAGAACACAACTATCGTTCCATTTAAAACGCTTCATGTTACATTTTTCCCCCCTCCTAGAAGTTAAAAGAAAGGACACTTCTGTAATTTTTTTATTGTTTGTTATTAAAACCGTCAGTGGTGAACCAAGATTGTTGCGCAGTTTTGTAAACAATGATTTTCCAAAGGTTTTGCTTTTTAAATTGCTGTTGAAAATGCACATGCTTTTGCTTTCTAGCCTACTTTTATCCCTCAAGACTAACAGTTACTGCAAATGTGAATGAAGAAGTTCATTTGGAAATGATTGAAAAAGAAGTCTGTGAAGGCCATGTTATTTGGAGGAAGAATGGTGATCGTGATCTTGTTGCAATATCTTACAATGATAGCCAAACGTCTATCACCTTTCCAGCCATTGAAGTTGGTCATTCTGGTATTTACAGCTTAGAGTGCAGTAATTCTGATATCAGTAGAGCTGGATTTGTACAACTTATTGTCAGAGGTAATGTTCTCTTGATTTACTTTAATAATGCATGCAGCTGTATTCTTTTGCTATATTATAAACTAACTGCCTTCGGTGACCAGCTGGTTTGTGCGTTTATATTAGTTTCTATTTTTGTATTTTACATTAATTATAGCATTCCCTGCTGCAGTTTCACCCACGATAACTCAGGAAAGATGAATAAAAAAGTGATTATTTTATTGTATTTGGCAGATAGTGAAATATATAAAGACATAAATTTTAAAATGCCAGCCATACAATTCTGTATGATGTATCTAATCAGCTAACGAAACTTAAATATTGCATTTCAAATAACTCTCACTCAATTCATCTATCGCTCATCGGTAGAATGATTAACCCTGAATATGGTCCCGAAACCCCAACCGGCAAAACTGTGCACTTAAGCCTACCCAAAATTTGAATAAAGAATTACCAATCATACTATATACAAAAATTTAAAAGCGTTTTCATGCCTCCTAATTTTAAAATGACAGGAAAGCATGAGATTAAATTCTTGAATACAAAAACAAAACAAAAAACAAACAAGCCTGAAATCAAATATCTGTTCTCATGGTTTAACGAAAATATTACTTTGAAGCAGGTGCGATAAATATTAAACTGAAAATTCTGCTTTACAGTTAATTTCCCAAGAAAACAATTTATACTATCGCAACCGTAACATTTGTGAAAGAGCGTGAATAAAAGATTTGCTGAAATAATGAGATAGTTTGAATTTTATTTACAATGATAAAAACATAGTTAAAATTCATGTTTTAAAACATTAATTAGAATTGAACAAAATGTCGCATGGAAATAAGATTGGTGTCATTGAAGAGCTAATTTTTTTTATTTTTAAAATGATGTAAAAATGTTTTTTTTTGTGATAATAAAATCTGAAGTTATTCCGGAAAAACTTTAAAATTTAAGGTAATTTTTAAATAATTTAAATTCTAATTAAAATTTTGAAAAATCCTTTCTTAGTGAGCGCTTACTTTTGCCAAATTTCAAGTTTCTAGTCCCAGTGGTTTGTTTGGAGATTTTGTGATGAGTGAAATTGAAAAAAATTAATCAGGGGTTACGTGAATGAAAAAAGGTTGAAGCGTCAAGATTAAGATAACTGTAAAGTAAAGTTAAATTCGGATTTTTCTTTGGGGGGGGGGTCTTTATTTTTTTTAAGAAAAAATATAAACAATTGGTAAAAAATTATTTTTGAAAACTTTTTTTTTACATAAATATTAAATATTTTTTAAATATAGTAAAATATCAAAAAATAAAAATAACTTTGTAATTCCTTGCATTACCTCAAAAATCAATCAAAGGAAAAAAATAAAAAAAATTCAAAACGACAACATTTTGACTTTAAAATCTGGTTAACTGGTGGTATATGCCTGTTGAAAATTTTTTAGGAGTTTGGGAATGCCCCTTTACTTGCTAGAAAAGCAAAAAAAGGAACAATAAAATAGAATCAGTTTAGCCACGGAAGTGAAAACTTAACTGTCTTCAAACGAGGATGCTGCCGCTAATGGGTCAAATTAAATTTTATTAGTTTTAAATTAGTCACTTATAAACATTTCAATAAAAGCTTCTTGTTAAGTAAGCAATGCTATGAACTTCATTTTTACCAATGATATACACTGTAGTGAATACCTATAAGAATTATTCACATTCAGAGATTGAATTGTAATTTTTTCCTTTAATATTATAGCATGCCCTAAAGGAAAGTATGGTAACAATTGCACCCAGAACTGTTCTGTGTGTTTGAATGGAGGCATATGTCATGATCTGAATGGAAAGTGTATTTGTCCTCCAGGTTTTTATGGTCATACTTGTGAAAAGGGTAAATTTTTTCGTTATTGTATTTTTGTGTTTGTTTCTTGTTATAATTGGATATATAGAAATTAGTTTCCATTCATATTGTGCTTTATAGAAACTGGTATTTCTCTATGGAATTTTTTTAAATATTAAAATATTCTTATACATTGGTAGGGGCATAACATATGATAGAAATCATAATTAAATGTTTCCAATATCTTATGCTATTATTTGTGCAAATGTTTTAGAAGAGCTTATCTTTTTGTTTTCAATTTTTGGTAAAAAAAAAAAAATTGTCAATACATTTTTATGTTTTCATTATGGTAATAAGGTTTCATTTGATAAAAAGTATCTATATCTCTCAACTAAACTATTTTCTTATTGTTTTGATTTTAATATTATTTTAGTAATATTGCATGCACCTTCTCTTCGATTTATGACCTATGTGACTTGCAACTATCCACACTTATGCCACAAAAAATAAATTTCAAAAGGAAATGTTACTTCCAGTTGTATTTTTGTTTACAGTATGTACAATAGAGTATATTTTATGTATTTTTCACATTATTCGCCATAATTATATTTTCATAGATTGAATTTTTGTGTTTTATGTGCAGCACAGTTTTATAACCCATTTGAATGAACACGGATGTTGAAAAATATAAATTCCAACTTGTGACCTGTCATGCAAAACGGAACTCAATCGGATGTTGAGGGGACCCTTTATATATGTAATTAATTATATACTGAATTGATATATATAGTATAGAGACTGAGTATTTAAGGCCAAGCATGGTATAAAAAATAAAAAATTTCTTTGCTATATGTCTGAAAGATTTATTTGTTTGAGAAAAATCTATTTATCCTTTTTATTTTATGCCATCACTTTTAGTGGCTAGCTTTTGATTTTTTACATAATTTAAATTCAGCAATGATTGAATATGAATACAATTTTTGAGTATTTAAATATTTTTCTAATGATATTTTTTTATTTACTGATATTAATTATGATTTTATTTTATACATATTTTTAACTTGATGGCAAAATTTTGTGTGAAATTACAACGAAAAAAAAAATTTTTACGATTATTTTTGTAAACTGTTCTTTATGCATTTATATCTATATGCTATAACCGGTTGCATGCATTTTTCAGTTTTGTAACATGATTTGGTATTTAATTTTAAATGGAATTATTTTGCATTTGAATTTTATTGTTCTGGCTGCTATGCATCAACTTTTTTTAATCGACGCTGGTTACGTATTGCGTCAGTGGCGGACTGGCCAGGTTACCTTGCCTGTGCTGGGCAAGGGGCCCCACCGTCATAAGTGTCTAGATTGGCCTAGATATGTGTGAGAGAAAGAAAAGTCTTTTCTAATAAATGTCCTCTGCTCCTCGTACTTTTATGTGGTTAAAAAGATCTCAACAATTTAGTTCTAAATATACATAATTAATTCAATATTTCATTTGTTTAGACTTTGAACTTAATTTAGTTTAATAACTAGATTTAAATTAATGAGTAGACTAATTTAATTTATTAACTAAATTTTATTAATAACTGTGCATTTTATAAATGCATATTATTTATTTTAATATTGATTTCATTAATATTTTTGATAATTAAGATTTTTTAATTCAGGTACTTTCGTAATAATATCGAATTTTGCTATATCAAATTATCGAAGGAATTTAAGTACTCTTTGCATGTGTAGGGTCACTTCCTAACTAGGGTCAAGTATCCAGGTTAGGATACTTGCCCTATGTGATTTCATGAAATATATATTTATGTGATTAAATGACATATCAATTGCATAAGTACATTTGTCATTCTAAATGCACATCCTTTTATTATGTACTTTATCAAAATTTTCGAGAAATATAAGAAAGTAAAAGTAGGTCAAATCCCTAGTTGTTTCCCTACTTATATATATAATTATGTTAAATGGATGCATGAAATAGTTAACAAATGAATATTTACATATGACAGATATCAAAATAAGAGACAACTACTGGAGAGCTTAAGAAAAGCTGGTTACAGAAGGACTGTTATGATAAAATGATTTGAATCCACAGGTCGCCAGATATCTATTTTTCAATAACTTTCCATGGCTTTTGTGTGCAAACCATGGTAGTAGTCTGAAATTCAATAAACATCATGTAAAAGTTACATTTATAAGTAATATTATTTAAATACTTCAATTTTTTTCTGATAAAGCATCTCCCTAATCTAAAGCAGACTGAAATACAAAGGCTTAATTTCATAGAATGCTAGATAATTTTAGTTGAATTAGAATTTTGTTCTTTCCTATTTTTATTCTAAATATAATTAGCAAAACATATAATTTCTTACAAATTTAAACACTTAATTTCTTTCTCTGAAATTCAGTTGCAAATTCAATTTATATATATTGTTTTCAGCACTTACAGATGTGATGGGATTGTCTGTCGATACAGTTTTCATCCCTCTGCTGTTAATTTAACATGGAAATCACCATCTGAGCTATATTCAGCCTACTCATGCTCGATACTACATCATTAACAATCAGCGTACGATGGAGATACGTTTGTAATGCTTCTGGAGATGTGAAAATATTTCAGAAGAATACAACTGAGTACAACTTTTGTGTTACATAGTTTGCCATCTGCCATTTATCGGTACATGTCCGTGCTAATATCATTTCTAAATACAGTACTTTTAATGACAGCACAACATCTAAGTTATTGGAACATCTGCTACAAGTGAGTGGAAACTATTTTATTTACTTATTAGTTTTGATTATTTGTTCTCCATTTAAGCATAAAGTTTATATTAGATTTTTTTTATGATTTGGTGAAATAGAAATCAATATCCTACAAATATAGCAATTTATTCATCTGATAGAATTGTAAACTCAATTATTAATGTTAATCAT
>BGPR01001732.1:24356-48501 GCA_013235015.1 Araneus ventricosus
ATTGAAACATATGATCAAGGATCTATTAGTTCTGTCTGAGATAGAATGTAGATGAAAGCTTGGCAATTTCTACATCAATTTGATATCAAATTTATTAGGGAAAACTTTATCTTTCAATAACATGTTAGAAGGCATTTTAAGTTTAAACCCTTGAGGATAGACGCATGCTTAATGTTAAGAATAGAAATATAGTGACGACACGTCATGTGAGTTGTCCTCAAAGAGATGAATGATCGAATGTAATGTAAATATTTTATTGCGAGAGATTGTGATTTTTTTTTTGTACTTACAGCTAATAAACTGAAACTCTTCTGTGGTTTGTGAAGAAGATTAGAAGTGAAATGTAAATATAATATATAAGAAAATTATATCAGAGCTAAGTTACTATTGGTATATGTGTGCAAAATTTGATTATAAAAACTAACTTGAGTTGAGCAGTTTATTCATATCATATTTTTCTGCTTTAAGTGCGGAACAAATTCAAACAGCAGTAGAGCAATACGCACCTGAACGAAGCAATGATGGGTGGAATAGCACAAATAAATCAATATCCTACAAATATACCCAATTTTTTTGAGAAATTGTAAACTTCCAATTATTCCTGTTAACACTGGGTGAAATGGCACAAATAAATGAAAAACACAAAGACTCAAAACTTTTTATTGATTTGCCTTACTAATATTGTATCACAAGAAAAATCACAGATATATACAGGGTGTCCCAAAAATGTGGATCAAGTATTTATTTCCTTAAATATTGCTCCTGGACATATACTTCCAATTACAAAGTTTCATCAAATAAAGTAGGAATTTGTATGAAAATAATTTGGCTTCTGTGGGGATTGATAATAATGACAATTAATAATTGATGATAATAGTATAAAAATCTCAATTAGTAAAATATTTCACTTATATTCATCTTTGAACATACAAAGTTGCAAGATTCTATCTACAAAACTTATAGAAATATTAGAAGGCAAAATTATTGACTTGCACCACTTTTTCATACTTTTGACTGCTGCTTGATTGTGTAATTCTATGTCCGATTAAGGAAAAATACACATATTTCTATAAATTATTAAAAGGGCAGAATCAAGAATTAATAATACATTTATGCTCTTATTAAAATTTAAAAAATGGTTAAATACTGCATTAATTGAAATATTTACAAAAGTAGTTAAAATCGTGAAATTTCCACAATTATCCAAAGCAGTATCGGCTCATTTGTTCAGAAACAAGTAGGGCTACAACATTATTAATAGAATATAACTGAAATACAATTTTTCAAAAGTAGCTTTACTTTAAATAGACTATATTTGTAATTGCAATTATTTGAATTGCATTTTAGAAAATTACTGTCGTATTGTTTTTTTTCTGTGAGTGATATATGACAAAAGAAAACAAATACATAGTAACAAGCCAAGTTATCGTTGAGGCAAAATGAAAGTAAATCTAAAACCTAAAAACAGCCATTGAAAGAGAAATCGAAGGAAAATGAATCAAGAGCAAAAAACGAACCTTAAGTGAAATTGACGGGAAAAACAGAAAGGGGGGGGGGGGGAAGAGCATTAGTTGGTCGACAGGAGCATCTGAAAATCCAGTTCTGGCTAAGTTCAAAGACAGAAAGCTTAGCTTTTCACCTTCGCCTTAGTTGTGTGATGAGTTAATTTTGGT
This sequence comes from Araneus ventricosus, assembly GCA_013235015.1. NCBI lineage: Eukaryota > Metazoa > Arthropoda > Arachnida > Araneae > Araneidae > Araneus > Araneus ventricosus. The sequence goes on from BGPR01001732.1 coordinate 26,030, forward strand.
GCTTTCCAAAACTATTTTTTGTGCAGCCCCATCCTATGTCTGTCTTACTTGTTGATTCATTTCTCTCTTTTCTCATTTTTATTACTTTTCCTTTTTCATTGATCATTGAACTCTGAGAGTGGAGAAGTAAGCAAATAAATATAAATAGAATACAAATACAAATCTTCAGTATAATTTACAATACAAAAAATACAAAAAAAATTATTTTGGTGGGTTCTGCAACTCTGCAGGATGAGCCATCACTCCTTTTGGTAAAGCTTAATAATATGCAAACCACTGAGAGCAAATGACCTAATATTCTTGTTGAGTATTAGGCCCATTCCTGAGATGCCTTAAATTTTCACTTTCTCTAGTTCTACTTCCCTTCTTTATGAAGTTGATAGTTGTAACTTGATAGTCTGTGTGTATTTTTCAAGCAATTTTGATTTCAATAAAGCCTGCAAATTTTTTTCCTTTGAATATCAACCTATTGTAACTTTTACATAGGATACCAAAATTGTGTACAAACAGTAATTTATTCTGTTAAAATATCTCTATATTCTTTTTACTCTTAAGTATTAATTATAATTTAATTAATTGTAACTTAATTAAAAATTAAGTATAAATTATAGAATTGAACATATTTAAATGAAAGAATATTACTTGCATATATTTCCAACGATTTTTTTTATTACAAAATTTTAAAGTACAGAAATTTCATTATTTTTATGTACTTTCAAAATATATAACTTATATAATCCATGCCATGATCTAGTTCAGCAGTTCCCAACCTTTTTGGTTGTGCAGACCACCTGTTGTGTAAAAACTATTTTAAGGCCCAATAACTGAATCTGTAAGTAAAAAATACAAACACATGTATATATTATATGCCATATATGTCAGTAATTAGTAAAGCTTACTGTAAAAGGATATAAAACATATTGTTTTATAAAACAAAACACAATTGAAGTTCCCCCGACTTTGTCTCTGGGCTAGCATTCTGGGGCCCTCTAATATGCTACCTGTGGCCCACGGATTGGGAACCACTGATCTAGGTCATAAAAAATGTCACCTGATTCTTTTAGGTGCATTGTGCTTTTAATTAAAATTTTTGTTATTTTTCAGTACCTCCGCCACCTGCAGATTTACGTGTTACATTATCTATTTCCTCTGCTTTATTCTTTGTTTGGTCATCAGCATTTCCACCTGGTGGTTTACTCGATTATTACAAAATCCTTTACAGAGATCTAAGAACAAACTATACCGATTCTGACATTTTAAATAACACCTTAGAAGATGAATGCAGGAATCAAACTTTTGAATATTGTCATGCGATTAGGGGTTTGACACCAAACCATAAATATGAAATTCAGGTAATTCAGTGTTGGTTTGTATGATCTTACAAAGTTTCTAATCTGAGCTAATCATAACATCTATTTGTTGCCAGGTGATATGTATATATTATATGCAGTTGCTATGAAATTTTAAATACTGTCTCGTTTCTCAGGTGCTCGCTTTCAATAAAAATGTCAGTACAGGAAGTGAGGCAGTTACTGTCACAGCAACAACTTCACCTTCAGGTTTGTTAATGTAAATTTCTTATTTACATCCATGTAAACTATTAGAATCTTTATACTGTAGTAAAAATCTCTTACAAAATCTAGCACTTGGTTATCTGATAATATAATAGCCCAGATCTGTCTCTTGGTGACGCTCTGACATCATCAACAATAAAACTCGCACCAGAGCACTGTAAGAAGTTAAATAGCATTATTTCATTGTTAGAGAACCTTAATTTCAGCAATTTTGAATTTAAAGGAGTAATTGTTGTTCTAATTTCAGATTTAATGGCTATAAAATAGTGAAAAAAATTTGCTGTCGATTGATATAAAATTTATCTCACTATGATCAATAGCTCCTGAGAAATTTTCAATTATGTTAATCATATATTTCAAATTAATTTCCGTTTTTTAATAGACAGTAGTAAATGTGAATTTTGTTTGTCTGTGAACATGATGACTTGATAACTATTAGAGTTACAGGGATGAAATTTGGTATGTGATCTTTATACATAATTTGTAGATTTCTATCAAATTTTGGACAAAATCCATCTACGGGAAGTCTGACTGTGTGCGTTTACATGAACATTATAACTCAAAAACTTAATAGATAGATGGATAAAATTTGTTACGTAGTTTTATCATCAGGAATGTAGGTCCTTATAAAATTTTGGTCCAAATCCGTCAAAGAATTGATTGTCTGTCGGTCTGTATAATTGCATACTTGTGAACGCCATAATTCCTTAACACAATGACTTAGATAAATGAAGTTTGGTATATGCCCCTCTAACCTTAATTGTAGATTTGGCTCCAATTTTTATTTCAGTTGGTTGAAAAAAAGGTATACAAATTGCATATTCAATTTTTTTTACTATGACTCAAAGCTGTTTTGCATCTTGGTGAGCACTTGGCGATACTCGTTCCCTTGGCGAACGCTCAAGTGGATAGTCATTGCATTCTGGGTTACAGTAGGTTCGAATTTTTTATCCATGCGGGGGGGGGGGGGAATGACACCTTTTTGGGAAGTGTACAAGAAAGTTTAGGGAAGATCACTCCTGCTGGTTTGTATATACTTTTGATATGATGCCACCTCATTTGTTTCACTTCCCTATAGCCAAGCCAGAAAATATTGTTTTCAATGTTGCTTTCAACTCATTTTCATATATGTGTGTGAAATTTCTTAGGGTTGTAAATATTTGATTGTATGACAAAATTTCAGCTTTTCCACTTTTAAGGCTCATTTTTCATAAATGAAAATCATCAGCTAAAACTTGTTAGTTTTTTGGAGAACTAAACCTGGTTACTGATTATGTTTAGCTAGGAATTTAAGAAATGTTCCAGGCTTGAAATTTTTGTAAAATTGTTGCTGCATTTTATTATTATATTGGCTGTACTGTACACTTGACCTTTGGGCCACAAGCCTGACGTGCATGTTAAATGTGTGGATGCTGAAACTATGATGCTGTAGTAACTTCATTTGAATATTTAAGCATATAAAACTACTTGTATATTTTTAATTATAAACATTTTGTATGATTTATCAGTTTAACAATTATGATTTTTAATTCCAAAAATGCAGTCAATAAAACTATATTTTGGAATTTCCTTAATTATCATCTCAAAGCATGGGTAGGTTCTGAAAAGATATATTCAATCATACAATAAACAATTATCTGGAACTAATGATTTCCAATTGTTGCTCAACATTTCTACTTAACTTATTACTCGTTTTCTTTTTCAACTTTAAAATTTTAACACTGAGCATTGTTAATCTTATTTTTTTATAGAATGTTTCAAATACTTGGGTGACGAAAGCTTCAAATATATTGATAAGTTTAAATTCATGCCATATATCAAATTTTATTACTTGTCAAATAATAACCATCAGATTATTCATCATATTGTAGTTTTTACTTAAAATAAATCTTTGCTAAACATTTAAAACAATGAGGTATTCTGGTTTTTCAATTTTTTTATTGCAAAAAATAAAACGATTGTTATTTCACTAGAGGTATAAAATTATATCTCCTTTTTGTTGGATAGTTTACTCATAATTCTAATAATTTCTCTGAAGCAAAAAGTCAGCATTGTTATTTTTTTATAAATGCATATATATCTAAAGTTGGAAAGAATTTTCTGTCTGTTTATATTTATTTGTCATATATTTTGATTGTATAGTTTTTATCAAACAGTCACTGTGAAATGTTTGTTTCCAAATACAAATGAAATAATAGTTCTGCAATGATATTATTGAATGTAATGCATATTTTTTTAAAAATTTAGATCCAATTGCAGATTTTAAGATATCCATTTTGCGGCATGGCGAAAATGAAGTCTTCATAAAAGTATTGCCTGGAAATACCAATTCAAGTATTTATAGGTTTGTTTTATGAATTTGTTTTAAATAAATTTAGTCACTTCCATACTTCCAAGCTTTCTTTAACCCTTTGAGTACTGAATTATTTGAAGATTTTTATGCCCATGGGACGGATTTAATTTGCCGCTATATGGAATAATATGTAAAATTAATACATTTTATTTGGAATATACTTATATTGGTGATATAAATATATGTTTGAAACAGCATTTTAGTTATAAAATATAAATTAATATATAAATGAAACAAAATATAAATATTTATATAGAACAAGAACCAACTTAAAATCTAATAATTTTGTACCGTGTGGTATTTTTCAAAACATGTCGGTAAATGCAAAGGTACCTGGCATTGTTTGCATTTCCAAATGGTTTCTTTTCTTATTTTATGTTTATAACATACACGGCACCATTCTGTAGGGTGTTTCTTTAATTCTGTTGCCGGAATATTCTGTGGAAAATGTGCCCAATTTTTCGCTTGCAAACGATGTGCCGCATTGCTACTTGTAGGACGCCCACAGATATTATAATTTGGCAGGACCACTTGTGCCAATAATTCTTCTTAAATTCAGATGACGAGTCAGACTCGTCCACCGTAACTTCGCCCAAGTAAGCGGATGGCGAGTCTCACTCGTCAAATATACCCAAAGGGTTAAGTGGATATTTTCAGCTGAATATCAAAGTTTTTGTTATTTAAAATGATTTATTTTATATATATAATATAAATTTTTTTAACAACATCTTTCAAATTTAAACTACTGTTATTATAAATTTCACTGTCTTAGTTCAGCCACCTTTGCCCATTGAGCTTTACATGCCCCTTCAAAATATTGACCAGTTATTTCTTGTCTGCTGCATTCCAAAATGAGTGTCATCTCTGTTTTGAAATTATGAAAATCTGCTTCACTAGTTGGATGCTGTCTTTTTATGATTTAATATTTATCGGAGATACATGCAATTTTATGCACAATATTCCAAAATGATCATGGACTGGACTCAGCTAAATTTTTTTCTAAAAAAAATATAATGCTAATCATAATGTCTGCATTTCTTCAGAAAGTTCTTTTACAGCATCATTACATATATTATTAGACATGCATTATATTATTAGATATATTCATCTTTGCTTAAAATATTAAGTTTACCTGCCACAGCTAAATGTTTTTGGCTTATTAGGTGAAACAAACATACTAAAATGCTACATATTAGATAATGTTCATATATTTAAACAAGTAATATAAAAACAAATTTTAAGTCAATTCCTACTTAGGTCAACAAAGAAAAATTTTATTTTAGAAAATTTTTCTCCCATGTAAAACTAAAATTAATTAATTAAATTTAATTAATGAATTAATATTTGAAAAAACTGTATTAACATCAAGTGTCATCCACTACAAGTTTTAAAAAATGTATTTGAACTTGAGTGGATGAATAAAAAGTATTTTATTAACGATTGAAAATTTGAACAAGATATATAAATATATATAGGGAGAGTGTGAACTAATAGTAGGAATTGAAGAAAAAAATAGACCTAAGTTTATCCATTCAAATGGGGAACTAAACATTTTTGGATGCAATTGCCAACAAGAGATATTCTTCAGAATATAAATTAAGTGCAAAAATGATATGTCTTGAGTAAATCTCTTGACCCGGACGTGATTTGAACCCATAGCCTTCTGATCTGGAGTCGGACACGCTACCGTTGCGCCACTGAGTCCCATTCCACATTTCTTATCCCTACACCATGATCATAGCCTGTGCGAGGCTCTAATAAATAAAATTAATAAATTCAATTTAATTAATTAATGAATTAATATTTAAAAAAACTGTATTAACATCAAGTGTCATCCACTACAAGTTTAAAAAAATGTATTTGAACTTGAGTGGATGAATAAAAAAGTATTTTATTAACGATTGAAAATTTGAACAAGATATATAAATAAATAAATATAGGGAGAGTGTGAACTAATAGTAGGAATTGAAAAAATTCGCCTTTGCATGACATCCAAAAAAAGAAAAGAAAACCATGTGTTTTATCATGCCTTTGTGGAATTATTCTACATTTAATTCAAACCACTGTATAATCTGTAAGCATTCTTTTAAATGAGATTTGCAAGTCTAAAATTGATTATGTGAACATTAAATGAATTGTGAAATGTATTCTTTAAATTTGGGAGGGCAGTTTATTTTTCAATTAAACGACTTCAGCAAAAAATCCAATGTTCTAAAAGGAACTAATTTTATGCTGATTAAAGCATAAGTTGTATTACATGTTGACTAAAAAAAAACCACTTCTTTTTGTGCTAACATCATTTTGAAATCTAACTGACTGTGCCCGTATCTCATTAAAACTGCAATTCTGCCTCTGTGCACATAAATAAATGTGTGCTTTTTGATGTAGGACTACGTTTCTTCCATTGGGGTCTCAGGAAGGAATTTGATTCACATGCCAAAACACCACAAAAAACGTTGTATGGGAGATCCCCTATATCTCGATAACTATGTATGTTAAAAACATAACTAATGTCTTATTTTAGAGATAAAGGGTAACAACAGAAGTTACAAAAAAAAAATTTGAAAATCAGAGACGAGTCGCGCAAGTGAAATAGTCCTACGCCTTTAATATCATTGGCTGTTTGAAAAAGACAGCCGCTTTGGGGGGTGAGGGGGGTGGAAACTCTTCTTGGATGGCATCTTTGTTATGTTTTTTCAGTGACTACTTGTTTGTTGTTTCTTCTCAAAGAGTCATACCTTTTCTGAATACTCTGCAAAAGTTAATTTTTTAAATGAAAAAAAAAACAATATCATTAATTAATATTAAAGTAATATATATATTTCCTTTCTAAAAGTAAAATACTGTAAGAAACACCAGACCCGGTTTTGAGTTTTGGTTCTACCCTTTTTTATACAAAATAAATTTTGTTAATTCTATATGAAGGTGTCTACATATTGCAATATTAAAAATTGAGATTACGTTTGTTGAAAATTTGGAATTGAAACATTATCCTCTGAAACCAAAACGGCTGAAAAAAAATTAATGAAAGTGTGAGAACATTTTATAAAGACTTGAATTTATTTGCTTCAAGCTTAGTTGAAATTTTCTTTAGCATTCATTTTTCAAGTAGTTTATATCCTTAAAACAGTGAAAGCTATAACTATTTTTTATTGCATGCATCTGATAGCATTATATTTCTGAACCACCTTTTATTTATTTCTTGTATTTCAGTTTTTTTGCAGAATTAAAAAGTCTGTCATAATTTTTTTCTAGATCAATTTAATTTTTTCCCTCAAATTTTATATCCTTCATTAACCATCTTATATCTGAGCTGATGAACATACCTTTTCTGTTTTACCTTTCTATAAATTTGGGAAAACATCAATTAAATATCGAAAGCAAACACCATTTTTATGCGAAACTTTAAGCCCTAATTTTATGTGCAAGGATGGTAAAAGGGCTTGTTTTCGATCCACTAAGTTCTGCTATATTAGATTCTTTGATCCTAGATTTACATTTTTCTGTAGAGGCAATTCTTTCCTTATTCAGTGTGGTTTTTAAATATACTATCGCATTCACATAGGAAAGAGGGTATTTTTGTATAGCCATCTTGATGGACTGATTAATATGGTTTAATATTTTAAAATCCCGACAAATTTGCCATTTAAATTCTTGATATTTTATTTTAATGGGGTGAAAAATCGATATTTTTGTCATGATTCATTGAAAATTACTGAATGAGCTACTGGAATTGAAGCAATAACATTACCATTATGCAGCAGCACACCTTTTAAACCTTTGTGGCGCTGTGTACCAGCTAATGGCACACCTGATTTCACTCGCTTCTCAATCGTTAAATTCAACTATAAATGGAAAATAATAGTTTTAAAATAGGGCTAATAGTACTCCTTTTAGAATGTATATAGCAGCCTTATGAAATTTCGTTCGTTTCAGAACAGGAATTATTAGAGATAAAGTTTGGGAAAATTACTTAACTTGGAAATAAGAAATTTTTTCAGTTCTGGACGTTTGCAATTTTAGCAAATTAACTCGAAAATTTTCCTCCAATATTCTTGAAATTTTAATTTATGATTTTTTGTAAGATTCAGCAATATTTTTTGAGTGTATCAAGGTGGCTGTAACTAAGAGGTTCTTATATGAGGGGGGTCACCCCCCCCCGGAATGAAATAAATTAAAATTTTTTTTTGTACATTCTATGTCTAGACAATAAACTAAACCCATTCATGATGTTTTTTCATCATATTTCAAAAAATTGAATGCCTTTCGCCACAAAGGGTTAAGCCTTTTTTACTGGAATCAATAGTCTCCATTGAGATGAATCATGATTAGTGGTGTAAGATAAATTAGCTATAGTCCAGGAATACCTATACAGTATCCAAGCGATTTTTCTTGAGGAAAATACCAGGTAGCAAGTTGCTGTTCCTGCAGTAAGTAAATTTTTATTTTTGAGCCTTGATCCTGAAACCTTAGCATTTTTTTTGTAAGATTTAAATTGCATACTAAATTATTTAACTCATCTTGTGCAAATTTTTATGCTTCAATATAGATTTCTAGGCTTGCGTATAAGTACAGCTTTATTTTATAATTTTATTTCTTTTAAGGTAGTTATTGTATTTTATATTTATAATTGTCATTTTACTCAGAAATTTATTTTAAATTCTAATAAAAATGCATTTGTATGGTGTGTATGATGGTGGTGCAGAGTGTGGCAGCAGTTTCTTACGATGATATAACAAGGAGCCACAATTTTTGAGAAGACTAATTTTATTAAAAACATTTAAAACTAATACATGAACTCAACTCGAGTTCATAAAGAAAAACATATCATCATGATAATCCATCATCATTATAATAAGACATCACTCCAATTCTGCTATATATACTTGTGCAAGAACTAAACATTCCCGTCTTTGGAATGATGTCATAACAAACCAAGGTTCAAATCCTCTTCTTCACCAAAAGCAGATAAAAAGAACATTATGCAAATGTGAAGAACAGAAATTGAAGTTTCGTCCAACAAAATTCTAATAAAAATGTATTTTTTACGGTGATATGTTACATTAATAAAATAGCCAACCCAACCCAACCCAACCCCTTTTGATTTTAGAAAAGTCTGTTGATATGGAAAAAAATAAACATTTTTACTAAAAAATATCTGACATTCTGCAAACACCAGATTCGTGTTGGCCTGTGTTATTTATAAAAGAAAAGTCTGAATTATGAATAAGTCAAAATAGCTTAGTTTTGTAATGCTATATGTACCCATTTTACAGAGCAATAGAAATTGCTCCCAAATCATTCAAACTGGTGTAGGTATAAAATTTAAGATATGTAGTTCAGTTAGTTCTCATATCTAAGCAAGTATAATTAAAATTAAACAATCAATAAAATTATTGATATTAAATTTATATTGTTATTTTCATTATTATCAAAATCTATTAATTGACAGAAAACTTCGAAGAGATTACACATTATAATTTAATCTTTATATTGATTATTTAAAACACACATACTTTTATTGCAGTATTTTTTAACCAATGTTATCAGACCAGAGCTATTGTTAAAGCAGATTTACAGTGTATCCAAATATAATCTTTTCACCTTAAAGGAACCATGAAAAAAGTGTTATTTGCCATAAATTTTTGCATGTTATATTTAAATTTTTCTTGGAAAAATGCAGTATTAGGAAAATCTTGTTAAAATGTGCCATTTGTTTTATATATCAGATTGGTTATTTTTAAATTGCATCTGATGTTTGTCTGATTTTACTTTTTTGGCTTACAAAATTCACAACTTTTCATGAAGTATATTCCATAAAATAATACTGATTAGTTGGAATTGTTTTCTATATTCAAATCTATCTGTTACACCAATCTTGTTTGAAAGAAACGAAGATCCTAATTTTGTAACCTTTTATTTCATATCAATTAAAGGATATTTATTTCCTGTATATTTTAGAATTTTTTGTTTTGTTTGTGTGTGCTTTTCATGTTGTGCAGTCATATTTTATTGCTAGCTATTTGACAACTAAAATGTAAAATAGCCTTTGCTCATCAAATAGCATTTGCAGAAAAACATTATAAATGCTTTACATAATTTGAGAAATGATCAGCAGTTTGTTTTAACAAATAGAAGTTTATCGTGGAATGTTTTTTTTTTTTCAGGAAAAGAGAAGTATGTTTTTTTAAGAATAATTGCATATATTTGGTTATTTATTTCTTAAAATTTCTGTGATAAGTTGTTCATATTCATACTGCTTTTGGATGAGTAGTTCCACATTTTTTTAAACTTTTATTTTTTAAATCTGAAGTTTTGTTTTGCTTTTCTTAAACTATCAGATATCCCACTATAGTCTTGACACATGCATAAAATCAGTACTGACTGCAGTGTCATTAATGTCTGGTGAAAAGTTGGAGGTTACCAGTCAGGTCAATTAATATGCATGATGGAAAATCTTGCAAGCCAGAACTTTTATTCTGAAACCATTATTCTTGTCATTCAAACACAAGAACCTGTGTGTTTTTTGAAGATATACTTGTGTGCTCGTTTTGAAATTCAAATCAAAGGCAGTGAATGCACTTAGACTTAATTTAAATGAAATGGATTGGAATGACCTCAAATTTCAATATTTAGGAACTTTTAATAAAAGTCAAAAATGCATTAACTTGTGGCCAACTTTATATTGCATAATTGAAACTAGGGATGTAACGAATATTTTGCAACTATTCGGTATTCGGCTCGCCTAATACTAAGTAGATATTCGGCTGAATATCTTTTATAATAATAATTTTTTTAAATACACATTTAACAAAGAATCTTGTAGAATTACATTTCACTACATTTATTATCAAAAAATTTCCTAACATTTACCTAATTTTAAGTTGCATAAGTGTATTTAATAAAGTTGCATATAATTTATCATTGCAAAGTATGAAATTATTTTTTAGCATTTTCCAGAGAGAGGCTGTTCTGTTTGGTTTCATACACAAATAATGCCAACTAGGCTATAACAAATATTCAGTATGAGGCCTATTCGGCCCTTTCCCAAATATTTGGTTTGGCCGAATGCTAAATAGCTATTCAGCAGAATAAATTCAGGATAGAATGTTTTTTAAAAAATGTTGTTTTAAATATATTTAATAAAGAATATTGAAGAAATACATTCTGGTACATTTATTATTAAAAAAAAATTGTCATTTATCCAATTTTAAGTTGCATAGTTTATAAGTGTATTTAATAATGTTGCATATCATTTATAGAAGTCTGTTCCATATGGTTTCATATATATTACGAACTTCAGAAAATAGACGATCACTATATAACGGTTGCAGGTGCTGAAACATATTAACTTGCTAAATTTACAACCCTTGGAAATTTTTGAGAATCAATTAAACGGATACTCCATCCTACCTATTATAAATTTTTTATCCAAATAGGAATCTACTTCTAGTAATTTTAATTTATCCAATCAATTTTCTTCTGTGTTTGTCATTGTCAAGTTCTGCAATGATGACTCTTATTTCTTTGAAGCAATTCCAAAATGGTGAGGGTTTCTCATTTCTTATTGTAATTAAAGTATTTGAAATATTTCAAATATACATAAAGGTATTAATATTTTTTTAAAAGTATTCAAATAATAAAAAATCAATTTCATTTACAATCATAAGTGAAATGTTTTTAAAAATTTGATATTCGGCTATTCGGCCAAATCACTATTCGTTACATCCCTAATTGAAACATTTAATTTAGAAAGCAATATGTTCATTCTTTTTTCAGTGTATCTTTTGTTCAAAAAAATTTACATTAGAAACTTTTTTCAGAGCCTTTTTGATTGTAGTTGATGCAGTGGATGACTATCACCATCCAAACCAAATTGATTTATCATCTGACATACATAAGAAGTCCAGATGCAAAGCTCCTCCTTCTTATAACCACACCTATATTGCTGCTGAAATTCCTAATATTCCAAGAAATGGAATGAACCTCACTGTTGGAAATAAAAGTTGTTTGAATGGTTATTATAATCGACCTTTAAAAAGTGGAAAAATGTACAGAATTGGGATAGCTGCCATAATAACATTTTGTCAGGCAAGTTTTTTTCTTCATTTTATATTTTTAAATAAGCCTATCGTTTGAAATTATTTTGCATGCTTTTATTTTACTTCTTAATTCATGTTTGTAAAGATGGAATTTCGTAATCGAATTTTCAGTTACTTCTTTATGTTCTGCAATTATGTAAAGTTCTGTGTTCCCAATGGCAATGCACTATTTTAATGTTCTCAGAACATAATTATAATTTAATCACTTAATTTTCTTTAGCTTTGATTCAATACAGGAGGTGTCATTTGGTAGTGAACTTGATAAAAATTGACAACAAGATTCCACAGTAATTATAATGATTAATTATGAAATGTATTAAAAACTGAGAATTAAATTTAGTAAACAAAAACGTAGAAAATAATCTCATCAAAAATGTAATTCGTAGTAATGAGGTTGAAAGCAAAAATCATAAAAGTGTGAGGTACTGAAAACAATACAATAAGAATATTAAGCCACAATGAATATCAAAAGAAGAAAATTCCTAAACATTGATCAAAAATTAAAAGATATTATGAATGTGATCAAAATTCTTCTTTACTTAGAGTATTTTTATCTGCAACTCGCTTGTTTATGATTTTTTCTTTTACCTTCAGATTTTTGATAAAGATTTTTCTTCATTTTTAGTAAGATGACATTTTAAAAACTTTTTTTATTTTTATAATGCTAAATCTTAACCTGAAACATCAAAAATGATTCAACACTTTAGTGTACCATATTCAAACCATTTATAGTTTATTGATAATGTAGAAAATTTTTCAAATGAGTATAATTATTTCCCCTCATAAATCTCTGATTGGTCTGAGGCCTGAATTTGCATGTAAAGATTTGATTCTGCAACACAATACTTCTATCTGATTGAAGTATAACAGTAGTAGCTGTGGTAAACTCTTTCCCCTTCTCTAAGCTTTCACATTCAAAAGCTTGGTCTTTGTATTAATATTTTTATGTACAAAAAAGAATTTTTGGATGGCTGTTGGGCACTATACAGGGTTAGCCTAAATGATTTATCGGGTTTCAAAGATCTGTTTATTTACAAGTATACGACATACACACACACAAAGATGGGTGATACATGAAAAGATACATACACTCACCAAGTTTCTGATACATACTACAAATGCTCAATGTGTGTGCCCTTGATCACCCGGCACACATCCCAATGGTAATCCAGTTCCATCCAGACGTTCAATAGCATGTTTCCGTCACAGCAGCAGTGAAGCATTCCTGCAGTTCTTGCAGTGTTGTTGGCATTGGGGTACATAAACTTTGTCCTTCACATGACCCCACAGGAAGAAATCACATGGTGTGAGATCTGGCGACAGCGGAACATCATCCACACCAGTTTCACGAAACTGGCAAAACCAACGCAAAATGCTTTGGTGACCAGGTGCAGCTTTTCCGTATTTGCGTATGAATGCTCGTAACCGAAGAACACTTCGCATATTCCAACACACAAAAACTCTTCTCCTGCATTGCCACCATCTTGTACAGTGCCGCTACAGGCTTGCCATCTAGGGAACCATGAAGTGGACTTTTAAACTTGAGGAGTGTATGTATCTTGTCATGTATCACACGTCTTTGTAGGTCGTATACCTCTCAATATACAGTGTTCTGAAACCTGATGAATCATTTAAGCTAACCCTGTATTTCATTTAAAGACTAGTAGGATCTCTGCCCATTATCAAAATAAAATTAAAAAAAATCCAAAATTTCGATTATGGTTATGAATTTCTGTCCAATTTTTTAAAAATTCATTTTGAATTCTCCTAAGGTTAAGAATTATTGAGAAAGTGTTTGGTTCCTTGGGGAAAATAACCATCTTGAATAAGCTAAATTGAACATTAATATTTTTGAAGTATTTGTTTTTAATTTTTGATTATTTAGAAACTAATATGATATTAGGCGTTTATTTTTATGCTGATCTTATACCTAATAGCTGATTTCTAAACTAAATTCCCGTGTATTTCTATAAACATCTTTAAATTTAAAATTTAAGTTTCAAGTCTCCAATATGCATTTCTTTGCATCTCTTATTCTTAGACATTTTTTTTTCTGTAACCAGTTATTTCATTTGAATATAAGGTTTACTCAATTTTCTTACTGGTATTTTAATGCTATTTTTAAATATATTTCCAATCATAAGATTAATTTTTAAAGCAATTCAGTAACTTGAAAAAATTGCATCTGTTAAGATATTGTAGAGAGATATATTTTAGACAATATTCAGGGATCCATCCAGGTTTTTTTTTCTTTTTAAGGGGCCCATTTTTGTGGGGAAAAAATATTTTTGTGAAAAATAAAATATTTTTGTGAAAAATAAAATATTTTTGTAAAAAATAAAAATATTTTTGTGAAATTTTTTTTATTATGTAAAAACTTCAATTTAGCAGTCATATTTCTATATTCTGTGAAGGGACCGTTTTTGTGAATTTGAGTTTTGTGAAGGGGCCATTTTTATGAATTTGAATTTTGTGAAGGGGCCGTTTTTATCAAGTGGAATTTTGTGAAGGGGCCATTTTTATGAAGCGGAATTTTGTGAAGGGGCCGCAAAATGGCCCCAATTTTCGAATGGATCGACCCGTGATATTGTGATTCTCTATCCCCTATATAAATCGTATCATGTTTATAATCAAAGACTGAGCTTAAACTAAATTCATTTAAATTAATCTGAATTTTTAATGTGGTAAATACAATTAGACCTGACAATTAGTTTTACAGAGTATTCCATTAATATTTCCAGACAGTTTTATCAAAATTTAAATGTAAGATAAAAGCATTATTTCCAGTGTGTTTATATTAGTTCCGAATATAATAGATTGAAAAGAATATTTTATTTTTGTTATTTTGTTTTATATTTAAAATTAGTTTGTTTTATAATTTGAACTTTACTTTTTCATAACCTACCCTTTGCTGTGTTCTCATCTACTTGGAAAATGTTTAACATTTAATACATAAAAGTGAAATTAATAATTCTTTTTTGTCTTTATCCTATGTAGAGTGAAGTTAGAAAAAAGTGCACAGAAAATGTATTTAACCATGATATGTTAAAATTCAGAATTATATCTTTCCACAAATTGTTATATGTCTTTAAACTTTAGAGTTTTTAATGAGTTGTTTTAAGAGACGTGAAAGTTTATTTACTTTACAATTCCTTAAACACCTCAATGGACTCAAAACTTATTTTATAGTGATTTTATCAGTTTTTAGGTATTATATTCATTTGCTCAAAGAAATTTTCTTTCTGTAAGTGATATTTTACAAGCAAATGAACTATTTTTATTTTTGATTTATACCATTTATCTAACTACTTTGAATTTGACAGGGTGATTTTAAGTGATGTTGTTTTTCACCCAAGACTGTGTTTATGAGTATCTTTTTTATATGATTGTTCAAAGATTTCTAGAAATATTTTTCTTTCCTTATTTGCTAGAAGTATTTATTTGCATATTGCATTTGTTATTTGCAGTTTCAGTGTAATACAAAAAATTGTTTTATCTGCTGCTAATTGATTTTTATTATATGATTAACTATTGTACAAATTCGTCTGTGAGTGATGCTTGAATGCAGTCCAATAGCAGGATTACAAAATAAAGCTCTTTATTTTACAGGTATTCTAAAAAGAAACACAAACAAATATTAAAACAGCACTTGTAAAATTCACACACAGATTACATACCAAATCTCAACAGCCTCAACGGTTTCTATTAGCTCACCAGCTTGCTTTGCGATCAAAAACAACTGACTTTCTTGCTTGAGAGCTTGCCTTATACTTTCTCAACAGGAAGTGACATCATTTATGTAGGAAGTGAGTACTTAGAAACTCATGAAAGCAGTGAAATAGGTGGAAAGTTTGAGGTCCTTCTAGTACCCCTTTGTCGCCAAGTCGCACTCGCCAAGTTTTGCCGTCAGCATCTCAGGGAAACGACTTTATAGCTTTGTAACATTGTTCTCTTCAAAGACTAATGCCCCGCAGTTTCATTACATAGAACTATCGATCGTAGTTCTGTATGGAGCTTAACTTATGGGATGACTTTGGCTTTAGCGGGGCGGATCCTCAAATTCCCTGCTAGACAACATCGTCTCAGTTTTCTTGACAATAGTATACGGTCCTTCCTCAGTTCTGTGTAACTTGGACCAAGGCCCTCCGCTCTGCCGGTATACATCCAGGAGACTAATCTCCCTAACGGTGGTCTTGCCTGGAGTCGTGATGTTCAGAGTTTATTCTCTCGCTCCAAGGTTTAATTGCGCCCCGGCAAACGATGTAATGCTTTCCAAATGTGCCTAAATTTTTCATGTATCTATCTAAGTGCGAGGAAGGCGTTCACTCGTCATTCCAAGAGAATATCGCATAATCGAAGGCCTTCAAACAGTCACTGCGATCAAACGGTCACCTCTATGTTCCACAGACTCCTAGGCCAAGAGGAAGAGTGCAATCATGATCCCAATCTGTCTGGTTCCTCAAACAAGTCAAAGACAAGATTTAAAATCCTCGATTAAATCCTCGGCTCATGCCATCAGACTCGGAATGCTAACGCTTGTCTCGGTCTTCAGAGATTTCTCCCAAAAGCTTAAGCCAGTAAAGAGGGCAGAGTAAATTGCCTTTGATCCGAGGCACGTACAAATCATGTGCACGCCCATAATCCGAAATCTCAGCTCAGCATGAAGTTCTTCACGCCTACAGTCAGGCCTCCTGGTTATGGTAGAATTTGGCTGCCACTCTGGTAAAATAGTCCATTACTAGAGTATCATTACTTTTGTTGTTACTGGGAAAGGTCCTAGATATCCAAAGCCATTCTTCGAAAGAGGTCCCACATTATAGCGCGTAAGTGACCCTTTATCCTTGCTTTAGGTCCTTTTCGCTCTCCTGCAAGCGGCATTCCTACACATTTCTTTCAACGTCGCATCTAAGCTTCACCCAATAAATATGCCTCGTTTCTGCTTAAAGCTCACTCCAAAATGTCCTCCTCCACTTGTGCTTGTCATGAGTCTCTCGCAGACCTCCTTCGAATTCTACCTTTGAAGAATATAGTTCCATGCATAGGATCTTCCATCACTCCCACTCACGGATAGAACACTCGCCTTAGATGTAGGGATCCCAAAGGCCCAGGTATCGGCCATGCTATGGACTTCCTCTGAGTATTCTGCCACAGATGGATCGACGATACGGTTTCATTCAGAATTGTCTTTATGCAGGATCCTCATGCTGCTCTTTGGATCTCAGCATGAAGACTCAGGATCTACAGATGCTGCCAGTTAAAACTTTTACTGGGAAGTACTCTATCTCTATTCTGAACTTTCTCTGGCATTAGAGCAATGTTTAGCTTTCCCCATGGTCTTCTGAGAGGGCACTGCATTTGCAGAAGTCCCTTTCATGCTGATTCGAAATCATACTCCCGAAGTCTTGGATCCAGCATATCTGGCTCTTCAGTTCCTTTAAAATCAAAGCCATCTTATGGAACAGTGATCTGTCTCAGCAGAAGAAATTTCTCGTCCATAGAGATAGGATGGAAATGCTCATAGATTTTAAAATGGCGCATATCTTTTACGTAGACACCAAATTTCTTTCTTACGCCTGCCTTGCTGAAGTAAAGGCTTGATGACATCGCCCTACTTTCCAATGTCTGGATAAAGCCACTTCTATTCTCTACATTATACATCTGTATCCAAAATGAACTTCTATGTCATCCGGGTAGGGCCAAAATAGAGAAGATGTCAAAGCTCTTTAAAATCATTGAAAGATTCTCAACATTTTCTGTCCAATTAAAAATTTGATTTAGCTTCAGACTAATGTTATGTAGAGGTCTTGCCATTGTAGAGAAATGTTCACAAAAACGACAGAGCACAAGGTGCAAGCAGTCCACGAAACTCTGAGATCTGCATCGCCCTCTGACTCAGGCCAATTCAACCACCGCCTTAATTCTTTCCTGGATCCGTTAATTTCTGCTGGAATTCAACGCGGTCCAGAAGCAAGTAACCTCTGGAAAAACCTGTACATTTTTGGATCTAACTTTAGGTGTGGACATTTGTGTCCCATGCACAATATTTACAGGCTACTAGATGCTTCTTCAAATGTTCGTCCCTGCTATTTAATGTCATCAAGATATACCAAGCTAGTAACTTAGGAGATGTCCACGTAATCACTGACCCTATGTCTTCAAATGCTGTGGCATTACAGAAGTCCGAAAAGGCATTTACTAAATGTCTGCCTCCAGTCCTTGTCGTGGTAAGCTGTCCTTTCTCTATCTTCAGGTCGGACCACTTGCCAGTATCCATCACTTTTCAAATCCAGTGTACAAACTGCGATCCATTAAAGACATCCAAGTTCGTCTATTCGCGGTAGATAACTGTCTTTCTTCGTAATTGCTTTAGTTTCCTGTAGTGAACACAGTAACTCCGTGTTGATCCATCTTTCTTTACCAAGCACATTAGGGCGTAGCCCAAGGGCCTGATGATTCTCAATTATCCCAAGTTGTCAACCATTTCTTTAACTAGATGTTCTGCTTCTTCTTTCCTGTAAGAGGCAAACGTCTTGGGCATACGATTTGGTGGATGATCACCAGATAATAATTCTATGTTGTGTCATATTGGGTAGCGCCGAATATCAAAGGCCACAGGTCAGTAAAACAAGTTCTGGAAATTCTTAAGTAACTCTTTACTTTCTTTCGCTGTTTTTCATTCAGCATTTCAAGAGCCCTTTCCCAAAATTAACAAAGGTGTTGTGCTTCAGAAAAATTTTTTGAGGACGAGTTTAATTTATATCCACCACCACTGGTTCGCAGGTCGCAATAACAGCTCCTTTGTCCAGAATCTTGGGTGTATTATTCAAATTCAGAACCTAACGGGGATGGCTTCCTTTTCAAATCAACCAGTGTGGCTGCTACAAGAACACCCTTCTGGGAACCCATGAAAGTCTGTTACAGCATATCTGAACTGTCCAGGAAACTTCGGGAATTCTGGATAAGACATTCGATTCCATGGTATTATAGTTCTTTGACCAATACGGAGCACGACTTTGAATGCTGCACACTAGCTGAAAACAGAGGAATTTCCTCCTGTCCGTGATCTCTCGCTTCTTCTCCAGATCTACTGTGAAGTTTGAATTTCTTGCCGAAATCCAGGCCGAAAATTACTTACAGGGATCGGTGATGTCACACGAGATTCTGTGATGAAATTTCTCTGTTGGCCATTCAATGGTTGCATCCAGTTTTCCTCGCGGTTTCCGCTTTTTCACCAGTGGCGGCCTTTAAAGAAATGTTAGGAGCCTGTAAATAAGTTGTTCCTGCAATTTTGTGCCAAGTCTGTTCTAAAAGAGTGACGCTTGCACCTGTATCCACCAACATCAAACACTGGATACTACAACAGATCCTTCCAAGTGAGAGTCCATTTTTTTCTTTCCGCTGCCGAGACTCTCGGTCCCAGCCTCAGGGCTCTATTCAGAGAAGGCAGCCTCGCTTCCCCGCAAGACAGCCATTGTTAGTTTTCCTGGTTCAAGTAATCGCCTGGCACTCCCTCTGCACGCTCCCTCTTTTGCCGCACTTCCAGCAAGTGAGACATTCGCTTCTGCCAGAGTGTTCTTCCCTCCAGAAATACTATTGTTTAATAATTTTTCAGTCTATTGAAGAAGAATTCCAACTTATCATCTCTTTCTACTGTATGATCCTCCCCATTCTCATTGATCCGGACGTGTCTGGATGTCTTGGAAATAGTTCATGGCCTCATATTTCATACTATAAGCCAGGGATGATTTCAGACTTTAAGGCCCATCAATCTGGTTGAATGTGCTGCGCATCTTCGCCTCTGATAAGGCCGAATCTAAGTACTGACAAGCAAACTTTCTCCAACATCCGAGGGCACCGGGCGTAGGCCAGGCTCATTAGTCTTCTTCCACATCGGCAGCCAATTCCTTGAAGGCTTTCCCTGGTTTCTGTCTTCTTGTTTTCAGTTCAGTTCTATAAAATTGCGTCAGGTGGTTGTCTCCAAATTCCAGATTCCAAAGCTTTCGAATTGCCGTTAAGTCTGTCAACTTATCAGCTGAATTCCTTGAAGAACCGATCCTCGAGCGATGCCACAAGTTGATTGGCTACAAAACTGCCCATCCATTTGTAGAGCTCTTCACAACGCCAACCGAGTCTTAAAGACTGTCCATGATGTGTCTGTCCGTCGAATGTCAGAGGTTTGACTGTCGGTCGGGAAGATATGAATTCTGGACTAGCTGGAAAATAGTTTGGCCTTTTCCTCAAGTTCACTTATTCTTCTCGAGGTTGCCGAGTCTTCTCTTGAACTTCGCACTTGACTCGATCTTCCTTGTATTTCGCTCAACTTTCTCGCGATTTTAATTTCACATATTGCACTTCCTCTTCTATTTTTCCAATGCATCCACAACATGAGTCTTCATTTCTTTCCTAACTTGTTCCCCCGTAAAGTTTGGATTCTGACTTTATTTCCCTTCTTGTCCGACGCATCTTCTTGTTCTAATTCCTCTCTTGCCCAGCTTCCATTTTCTCTGCTCCAATCCGCTTGAGCAACCCTCATTTCTTCCTGTCCAGCCTTCATCTCTGCCATGGCAAAATAACAGCTTTTCAAATTGTTTGTCCATCAATCTGGTCAAAGGTCCGCCCTGGTATTCACAGAAAAATAAAAGATCCCACTTTCTGACACCAAATGATTGTAAATTCGTCTTAGAGTGTACGAATGCAGTCCAATAAGCAGGATTACAAAATAAAGCTCTTTATTTGCTACAGGTATTAAAAAGAAATAAACTGCATTTACAAATATTCGAAGAAACGATAAGTACACATAAAATTCCACAGAGAAGACTCTAATATAATCTCAAACACAGCTACTAAACGGTTTCTTAACTCCACCAGCTTGTTGCTGATCAAACAAACATCCTACTTTCTTGGTTGAGAGCTGCCTTACACTTTTCAACAGGAAGATACCATTACTGGTGAAGTGACGGAATCTCCAGGAAACTCATGAACGCAGTAGAAATAGGTGAAAGTGGGAGTCCCTAGAAAAATTCTTGTCGCCAAGGTCCCACTTCCCAATTTGTGCCAGTCTACATCTCAGGAAACGACTTTAAAGCTCTGTAACACTATTGTAGCATAAAAGCAAAATTTATGCTAGCAGTTGACTATAGAATTTACATCATCAATTAAGGGTAAGTCATTGTAGGTTACAAAGATAAGAAAAATACTTAACATGATCACATGGAAATACTTCTATTTTTCATCGATATCTTCACCATAATGTTGATGCACTTTATCCCATCGTTTTATCAGCTCCCACCGAGCTGCATAAAATCTTTAGGGCTGCTGTTACACATAGGACTTCATGTTGAACATCTCATCACCTGCAAAGTGCTTTACCCAAGATGTTGTTTTAATCATTAACAGATGAAAATCGCTGGGCTAAGTCTGGTTAACAAGTGCTACAGCATCCACCTACAGCCCAGGCGATTTTCATCTGACGATTCCGGGAGATGATTGACAACGCTCAACACAAAAGTCCTACTGTGGATCGAGACAGCAACCCAAAGAATTTTCTGCAGCTGGAATTGGGGCATGAAAAATGGATAAGTGCATCAACATTGGTGGAGATTATGTTGAAAAATAAAATTGTTTCGCAAGTGATTATCATGGTAAATTATGTTTTCTTATCTTTGTGATTTACTTAATGACTTACCTTGTATATATATGTTTAACAAACAGAAAATTTGTTTGAAAAATTGTACTTCCATTTTCCCAATAAATAATCTTAAAAATATAGACATTAGAAAGAATTACTTTAAGTTTTTATTGTTTGTGTCTTACATTAAAATATATTTAACATTAATTAAATTGATATTTCAGTTGAATCATTAAAAGCAGAAGCTCATTCTGCACCCAAGTGTTGTATTAGGATTTTACTACCACTGCTTATCATTGTTGGAATCTTTCTGGTACTATTATACTTGTAAGTGTCTATGTCGTTAATTTTTTCATAAATAACCAATTAAGTAGATTTGAAGTTGTTTTAATAATGTAATTATTTTTTATAAATTTTTCATAGCCTCTTTACAAATTTTCTCAAAATCGAATATTAAATTGGGCTTTCTTTTTATGGAACAATTAGTAAGAATGTGTGAAACTTTATTGAAACTCAATTCATTAGGTATTATGATTTAAATCATTTAATAATAAAAAATATACTGCATTCACTCTTTGTGCTAATAGATGTATACAGAACTTTAAAGCATCTTCATCAAATTATAAAGATCACTGCATGTATTATGTACCTTCTAGAATAAAATTAATTAAAAAAAAAAAAATTGGCAAACCCTTTCTGACAGTTTTGTTGTGTTTCCATTCTTGATAATTTATTTTATTCCATGAAATAAGACTTAACCGCTTGTTATTTTAGATATTCAGTTTTATAGCAATACGTAACTGAACGAAGTACGT